>JACCGJ010025644.1:0-62055 GCA_013407085.1 Atriophallophorus winterbourni | reverse complement strand
TTTAGAAAAATTTCTTCATTCGTATTCCATTTTGTTTAGTTATATGGATCACCTCATGATATACCGTTTAGCTATCAAAAAAATTAGTGGAGCGAATCTTTTGAAAACAGCCTTCCAAAAGTGTGTTATGAAAGAACCCGACAACCATATTTGGCGAGTGGATTATAGAATTATCCTCAATTATGTCAGAATTATCTGACCAAATTCAGCCATAGGAACGCGAGATAAAACACTACGTGAAATACCACTTGACAAAGAAGAGTAGAGCGGTCACCACGCATGGAATTGGTTTCAATCTTCTACATAACATCAGTGAAGTCAGTGTCGTATTGCTATTCTATAGATTAAGCGATCACAGAGCAACGTTTTTGTAATTCGTGAGTAGTGCTAGAATGTTATTGACTAAAACAAAAAGTACAAGTAAAGTTGATCCTTTTATTCGTTCAAAGCATTCCGTACGCCGGTCGAGGACTATTTGGATCTTACCGATCCAGCTTCCCACTGTTTTCGCCCCGTATCACAACGCGGCTCAAAAATACACGAAAATGCAGCCCTAGCAATTCGTTCCAAAACTCGCAAAATGCTCCATGAGCTAAACAGCGCGAAACATCGCATTCCGGCGCAACGCAAGACCAGGAACCCGAGAAACAACCGATGACTACAATCACGATAACTTGATAATTCCGGTTTCGTAAGGTTTGCATGAGAACGGTTCGGCGACAGCATCCTCACAAACATGATGTGATGGACAACATCAGTCGCTATCGAATGATCTGCAATTCGTCAAGGTCGGTCAAAAGAGCCAAGAACATGAAGTTAACCACTTGGCGAGAAATCGATTGACAAATCAGATCGACGTTACAACCGGGACAGTCGTGTAGAGGTCAGAGTTGTGGTAACGTCATTTACTTATAAAAGGCAAATACCGCAACAATGGACGAACCGTTAGTTTTGTCCTATTTAGACAACGGCTGTCTGGATATGAGCAATGAACTTGATCGACTTGTTCACCGTTACTTACTTGATTTTATTCCTCATGTTAATCAATTCAATCTGTTCAACTCACCTTTTACAGTCAACTCAGGAGTATCACTCATTATATTCGGATCGCTTTCACTGACAATCGCTGTGACAATAGCAGTGTTGAGTGCAAAATTCAAAGGCTATGCTCAATTGCTGGTAAGATTTCATGATGTTACCGATTTTGTTAATATCTCAATTTCGGGGCTGTGAAGCAAAGCGATTAGCTGTGAAGCGCAATGCTTGTTATGCTGTTTGAATTGAATTCACTTAGTTGTGGTTATTGTCAGCAACAAAATCTAGATATGAAGCACAATATCAACCGGTTTCTTTTGAGGTAGACCGTTTATTTCCATCTAAACTTTGTTGTGATTAACACAACCCAAGATAAAGCAACTGGATTCTCAAATGACTCAATGTAAGCCTGCCACATGACGCTGAACGTTTGAGCTGTTCATATTACGTTACTCAGAAAAGCGATTGCGTAGAACTAATCCAAATATTCTCATGCATATATGAATTAAAGATAGCCTGTTATATTTCAAAAATGGGCATAAATTTCTTGCTGTGTTTGCGTAAATTATGTATGTAAATTATGTACTATTGGAGCCATGATACCGAGACTTAACTCGCGCTGTTAACGAAAGAATTGTATTGTCCAACTCTGTAGGCTGTTTGTATGCAACACATAGAAGACTGATTTCAAGAATGCCACAAATCCAGAAAATCTACACATTGTGATTTGATGTGAAAGATGCACGGATTTCAACAATGTCTAATATTTTCACAATTACGAACACCCCTCATTGTTGTCTATCAGTGAAACGAACCATATTAACATCGTACAAAAGCACCAAAGACATGATAAAGAAAAGCAACCATCATTGCAAAGTAACTTTGATAAAATTATTCTAATTTGAGCAGAGCATATCCGCACGATTCAGCGTGTACCCAGTTTAGTGAGGCTTACTCTCCTGTTTCCAATATACTTCGACCGTCATGATTTGAAAACTCTTTTATTGTTATGGATGCTTGAATTTAAAATTTGGTAATTTAAAAAGGTTTCCAAAGAAACCCAAAATTGCATTTTAAGTTAGTTGTCGCGAGAGTACGCATGCTTTGATGCAACTGTAAGCAATGAACTAATTTATTTCACTCTTGCGCAAGCGATCTAGCCCATGAACACTGCAATCTCACAGCAGAGTATTGTTACTCAAATTAGACAATGAAACAAACTACGGCTCAAATTATGGGGATCAGATGACTGACTGTGACACGTGTGTGGCATTTATGAGGTTAAATGAACAATATCGTTTAACATGTTCACTGAGTGTTCAACGGTATGTTCGAACATCACTTGCGAGTATCATAATCATTTAGAAAATTGAATTCGCTGCTAGACATTCATTATCAGGTCATTGAGGTCTATGCGGTTGAGAATAATCTGAGGTTTTATTCATAAACAACTTACGGTTTGAAGCAATGGGCATGGTGTTAATTTTCTGCTAATCTAGGTTGACAATATTATTTCTGTCCATCATACAACCGGTTTATGATTGTATTTACCAAGTTTCATGTTGTGCTATTGGTTATTATTGATAACCACCGGTGTTTATATTTTTTATTTATTCGTTGATCCACACAGTATGTTCTCATGATGACGTTAAACATGGTGATGGTTGTGGGGATCCTATACGGCGAGGCGGTTAATCATTCATCGGTAAGTTGTCTTACACCGCCTAACTCTTTAGAAGAACAGTTACTGATTTTCACATTTCCATTATTGTAGAGACAATTGAAAACGGCTTCCACACTCGAATCTCTGGTTTCGAAATATAAATCAATCCAGAGTGGTGAACCAGAGTCGCTCTTGCTAGCATCCATCTCGCAGCTGGTAAGTATGATTGGAACTTTCATTTCACATTTGTTCACAGTGAGTAGTTGACACTGGACGTTTGGCTGAGGTGGGAACTGATGAACAGAATATGACATGTACGAGTCTAAAATAGTTTCCATGAGAACGAGTAGCAAGTCTTGACACCCAGCCTGTTATACATTTCAGAAATTTGCCCGAATCCTTTGATTTACCACACTCTGTTGAAAATTTGAGGCCATCAGCAGTGGGAAATTTATTTGTTGGATATCACTCGAATTGTCGAATCCACATTCCCGTAACTGTCTCATTACAAGCTCAGGTACTGATATAAATTAAACAAAGTCAAATCGTTCCTCATTTTTGGAAATTCGATTTTAGGCTTGTTTTTTTGCGTGAAATATTTTATCGTTTCATTGATCACCCTCGCCATTTTAAAGTACTCAGGGTTCGCATATTTATTCCATAGATTTTACTGCTGCTGTCTCTGTAGTTTTGAAAAAGCAACAGTGAATTCTGATTGACTCTACTTTTTCAAAATACAAAGCATTGGTCGTTTTTGTATAAAGAGTGACAGAACCAATTGCCTAATCGCTCGGCACGTCAGCTTGCATCTTCCAATATGTTTGACGTGTTAAAAATAAAAATGTCAATAATTGGAATTTCATCAGTAAAACACAAAGATAACTGGAAAGAGTCGATTGAAAAGTGGCTGCGTATGTATCACAATCAGTGTTTAAAACTATTCTCGTGTGCTATCATTTTGCAAAATAATGTTAACTGAGGGGCATTTTAAACATGACTAACTTAATGTGTTTTCCAGTGGTTTTGCTGTGCAAAATCAAACAAGGATGAATTTCTGCGTGGCAGAAGCTTAACGGATAGTGTAAAATTTTCTGGTGAGTTTTGGTTTGTTTCCATTTTGAAAACGTTCGTCGAATTGTGCGAATAAATTGATGAATTATTTGACGATGTGTGTAAATTTATAAAGGTTAACAATTCAAGATATGTGATGTTTGGTGAAACAAAAAAAGGCGATAGAACAACCATATGAAACAGAATTCAAAACTTCCATGCAGGCATTTGCATAACAATTCCGCTGAATAGATTCAGTATAAAATATGTCAACGAAGGTGGTTACAGTCTTAACAATCTATAGAAGAAAGTGAATTTTTTTAATCACAATGAGATCATTGGTAAACAGCTCACAAACTTGGATTAGGTGACTTGAACTCTTGCGATATTTCTCTGAAAATCGGTTCACAAAGTGATTGCGGTTACAAAAAGTTGAAATATGAAGATTCAATTTAATTCAAATCAATGTAAATTGTGTAAAAAGCATATAGCTTTACAAAATACCACAACATATTATGGGAACTACGAATAGTATAACAAGGATAAACGGGATTTGTTTGCTTACTGAGAATTTCAAGAATCCTATGAACGGAAATTGTTTTCGATTGGTTGGATGGCAAATGTAAATGCATGTGGTCAAAATGTATAGGTTTCTTCGATGCACGCGTTAAGGGTCAAAAAGGCATCAAGACTTCTCTTCAACATCTGCTGAATTGGTGAGTTTACAGCAGATGCTTAATAGAAGTCTGGATGCCTTTTTGACACTTAACCCAAACAGGCTGGAATTGATCAAAAGTTTCCGGCATAGGTAAAGTTCATTGGATATATGATGAGATCAAAAGAGCCGTTAGTCTTTTGAAACTCATGACAGCTCCCGCTACCTCTTAATTCGGTAACCCCATTGTCGAGCTGACGGAGCAGCAGTCTAGTACTTATCTTTTCTCTACTCTAAAGAATGTGAAATCTTTTGAACCTTTGTCAACCATTGAACAATCAAATACTCTTCATACACTTAGCAAGCCTAATAGAGCAATAGAACGCTTAACCAAATGGAAGGCTCTGTCAAAAATGGAATTCTAACGCAGCTCATAAAATGCGGTAGACCAGACTTAGTGCAGCGATTTCATGAGTAACTTTTTGGTGCTAGCGGGAGGACCGTGTCGCACAAGACATGCTAGATAGTAATATTAGCAGGCTATTCCATAGTAAAAGTTTTAAAGGGCATGAAATAATCACAAAGGAATCTTCCTTCGGAATGCTAATCCATATATATATATATAATGTATAAACACTTAAAATAATTTTAATCATTGTGCCTGTTAGTATTTCATTATTTCAAATGTATAAAAATATGTTATAAATAGATTTTATTATTTCACTGCTTGTTCTCAAACTGACGGCCATTTTTATCAAGGCACTGCCGACAACGCCAAGCAATGGAATCGCATACATCGTGAAATAATTCCTTTGGTATTTGGGCGCATTCATGCTCAATGGCTTCTCTTAATTCAGCGACTGTTGCAGGTTTCGTAGCATAGAAAAATCTAGTGGTGTGAGGTCTGGTTAACGGAGAGGATATTCGAAAAATCCTCTTCGTCCAATCCACCTGTTTGGCAAGATCTCATCAAGGAAAGACCTAACAGCGCGATGGTACTTTGGGGGTGCCTCACAATTAATATTAAAATGTAGTAAAATGTAATAAAAAACACAAAAATGACACTTGTGAATATTTTAATACATTTGAAATAATGAAATACTAACAAACAATATGATTACAGTTATTTTAAGTGTGTATACATTTTTTTGGACACCATATATATATATATGTGCAAATAGCACAAAACCAGTTGTGGTGTTTGTGTGATAGAAGTGCATGCAAATATATTTTATGAAATGAACGTTTGTTTGATCGAAGTCGAACTCTTATTGAACTCACAATCAATATGCGTCAATATAGATAATCGTTACTTGTCGGTAACAAACGCTTGTCTATTCAATTTTAGACAGTGTTAGATCAGGTGAGCATAATAAAGATTAAAAAATTTATTCTTTATTTTTTTGTCGCTCACACTGGACCATACCAAAAGAGAACAATCAATCATGCTCGGTTGCTTTCAATTTATCTTTCGGGTTGTTCGACAGCGTTCGATGATTTACGAGTCCACTTCCATTCAAAGCTCAACAACGACTTGTGAAACGGGTATTTCCGTTTGGTGATTTGTTCGTATCGAACTACTGTCTGGGGTAGAACAAAGCACATATGAGGGTTGAAAACACTCCATGGATTTAACCATGAAATAGCTGCAAATTGAGGATTATCTTCAAGTTGTGAGGCGGAAACAGGAGACATTTAATATGGACAACTGAACAGGGACTGAAGTTCAGATGAACGAACTTGAAACAAGAGCAAACGCCCGGGTAAACTTATAAATTTTAGTGGAAGCTTTAATACGAGCGCTAATGATCCAGCGAAACTACAATTTGTCCAATTATTTACGGCTGCATGCAAAATTAGGAAACCACCACAGAGTTTATTTTCATTCAATGTTCTACGTTTTCATCACAAAGAACAAGTTAACTCCATACCAATTGCATTGCATCAGGAACAGTTTTAGATCGAGTACTAAGCCGCGTCGGCCACTGCTCGTAGCTTTGATATCTGGGAAATGTTCGCCGTGCACTCAGACAAAAACGTTTAAACTAAGTGAGCAGATTTTCACTGAAGCTGAGTTTCGGCAACTTTGTAGGAGTAAAAAGTAATCGCTACAATCTAAATCTTGAGACATATCTGAGTAACATGCATGCACACACCTTCCCTTGCATCTATACTCGCTGTTATTCTCCTGGACAAGTTCGCTAAACGCGAATATGTTTTTAAGTATACCAGTTTCGCCTGTAAAATAAGTTCTCAGAATCTGACTGGAAGTTTTCACACCAAACGTTCTAGTACGTTGTAATCAATCATAAGGAGCTTCACACGGCGGTAATTGGCGGAATCCGAACGACAGCCAACTTTGTAGATTGATTTTTGGGTCTAGTTTTTAGGTCTGCTTTCACGATTCCTTAGTTAATTAGTCTTACATAAAATCACATTGTGTTCAACACAGTTTGGATGACATCGGAATATCAGTCGTTATAACGTCTTCGCCCGGAGAGTTGTTTACCTGTAGCTTGAGTAAATGTTTTCGAACAACCGTGAGATTCATATGCACATCAATTCAGCTTGCCACTACACTCCAACCAGGCCAACTTAATCGCATTGGCGTATAATTTGGACGAGATACCTGCTCCCAACATTTCGACAATGCATCATTTGCTCCATTAACATTATCTGTCTATCCATCTGTTGTCTAGAAACTGAAACTCACAGTTTCACCTTGGTCGCGTTATCTACGATTTGAAAGACTATTTCTGAGTGTCTACTCATGTGTTGTACTCTTATCTAGCGACCATATCCTTCAGGTTCTCGAGATTTATCATGCCACATTGCGTTCCGTTATTGTTAAAATATGCCCAAGATAGTGATTCGAATAGTTGATCAGGAAATATTCGCATTAGATATACGCGCGATATCACCAAATGATTTAAAATAGACAAACATTTATCAGTAAAACAAGTATTCTGTTCAGTTTATTAAAAGGTTAGCCAGGCGAACATTAGGATCAATGTTGAAAACACTATATGGTACGAGCTACATTACGTACACATATGCGAAGCAATTCATTATGTGAACGCTCACGCGATCATTAATACGAACATTTGTGTGCAACTATTCAAGTTCGAAATACTAAAAAGGGTACTCTAATTGATACTACAATGATGATCAGGAAAGCAAACTTGAAGATGCATTTGATTCAACAGGAAAAAACCAGTACATGATAGGCTTGTTTGGCAAAACCCGTGTGTAGATCGTATCTCATTTCTCACAAATACCTACTTTCCAGCGCTGCTGCAAATAATGAAAGAAACTAGTCTCGCAATTCCACTCAGGAAATTAGCAACGTTTTTGCATAAATTCAAGTCGAATAACGTTACCAGGCTGTAATTCAAAGTAATTCGAAGTTTAATGTTTCTAAAACCAAATACGTTACAGTAACCATAGATTAAAATATAAGGAATAAAACAACACAAATGTTTTATCAATACGGAAAGTCAGCTTATGTATTGAGACGCGAGGGTACATTTGGTCAACATATAATTGTAAAGTTCAGCCTTGAACATGTTCAGGCTTGATGCACAAATGATATGTGGAGGCAGATAGTTAGATATAAACCAAACACGGACAGCAAATAAGAACCTTCGATAATTTGATCTGGAGTGTGGAATAATTAACTTGTGGCCCTGCAATCTGCTACCACGTGCTTCTTGCCGATGATACAGCTGTTCGAGTGGGTGATCCACTGTATGCAGAATGTTGAACAGCATGATCAAGTCACCGCTGACACGACCGTACGAAAAGTCAAACAGGTTCAGAGTTGCAATCCTCTCCTCGTATGGCCTGTTGTATAGTAAAAGCACCAGATTTGTAGCGCGGTTACGAACAATTTTTATAGTTCACATTAATGTTATACGCCTCAAAACTGTACGATTGGTAAACAAACTATATTTTGAGTCAAATAAATAGTGTCATTGCATCCGTATTAAAGAGGGAAGAATGCAAGTAAGAAATGCTTCGCTTTTGGGCACGCTATTTCACCTATGTTTGACAGCAAGTTTCAATCACTATACCATCTCTATAATTATTAAGTATGCAGCGAAACGATGAAATATCTATTCTTTTTAACATTTTCGGTCGCGTTTATATTCTCAAACAATGTTGGCAGTAGACGTATTATTTTTCTTTGAATAGTAACGTTCGAGAATCTGGAATATCCGCTAGCATGTTACAGTTGGCCTAGCGATTTGGGTGTATCTGGATTCAAACAATTGTCCACCTCAAGTAACCGTCTCCCGTTTGAAAAGGCCTGCTTGGATGTCTTCAAGGATAAATCCACAGAACAGTTTCAATCGGTGTTCCTTTTTTCATTTTTGTATTTATTGATATTTCTGGTGAGTTGTTAACATTGGATTTGAATGTGTGTAATTAATGTGGATTTGAATTCCGAACAATAGAGGTACTGCAGTTCGATTAGAACAGATCATTGATAATAACCATAAAGAGGACGTTTTAATCGCATTGCCTGTGTTGGATCTCGTGATGCGGTTACACATGTCGCTGACCTAAATTAGACTAGCTGGTTGAGAGATGGGCGTATGATCGACTTGTCGATATAGCGGCGCCTCCAAGTATTTGACAACCGATGTCTCCGCAACACCCTAGGAGTTAGATTTTACATTCGTATACGCACCGATGCTCTCCAGAATAAGTTGTTCTATAGCAAATTCGATATAGAGAAGCAGATCAACCTGCATAGGTTACGCTGTTGGGTCATGTTTGACGGATGCCGGACCACCGACGTCCGAAACGGATTCCTTTTGCTACGCACATCCCGATTGGCGTAAATCTCGGGGTGGCCAAACCGTCACATGTCATAGGCAGTTAAAACCCTTACTAGTAACCTTTACAAAGTCCGTGCAGCACGTCTTCCAGGCTGGTGTCCCCGCGATGAGTTATCGCAATGGCTAGTTACGCTTCAGGATATGTCCGGAAACCGTGTTTAATGGCGGTCTTGCACTAAGCATCTTCTTGGAGTGTTTGCTTAACCTTGTATGTTGTCAAATGGAGTGTCGAAAAAAGCTTGTTAAGAAGCATGCAAGTGAAAGCCGCAAGGAAGCTGATATGTTGATGTCGACCTACTCATTTACGAAACTTGGTCGAATGCATGATCCATTCGAGTTGTAGGCAAATCTTCCCAGTTTGTTTGTAATAACTCTTATAAAGAATCCGTATCTATTCAAGTACCACCCTTTTCCATCTTATAGGATTTTACTTTTTCATGGTTGAGTGGCAGCTAAGCATTCAGTACGTGCTACCGGTGTAATGCTGTCTGTGATGATGATGATGATGATGATGATAGCGGCGTTTGAACACGTGATTTCGTCATTTAGCGATTTATCAAAAATCGCTGTACATCAGGCTACATTTGTAACAATATTGCTGGACGATTTTGTGCCGTGAATTAGTTTTGGCTGAGATGAAATCCGCCAATAACAAAACTGTCCGTATACATGGAATAGATAAGCATTTGTAATTAAGTGAATGTTATCGTAGCACAAGTCTAGTGTGCTGCATCATACTTTACAACATAGGTGGCCGTTCCATCACTGTTCACCGTAAGAATTAATAAACGCGTAAAAGCAGTTAAATATCAACGATGGAGTGTATTTGATTACATTGTATAATATTCATTCTTGTTACAATTAAGTAAGCCAAATTTTTATGTGTGCAAGTTGATCGCTACCTCGAATTCGTTTAAAAATTAACATTTAAATGTTTGCCTGCTTTGGGTGACAAACTTAAGTGAAGAGGTTTTAAGTGACTGATAAATTATGTTTAAATGTGCATTTTGTAAGTCTTCGTGTAAACGTCATCGCTGTCTCCAAAGTAATGAAATAAAGGTAATAATCTGCAGCGTTTAAAATGATTAATATGGTATAATTACGGTCAAATGCAAGTTCATTAAAGTGAATGCCATTAAAACAATAACATTTGGAAACAAAGTTATATTTGGATGTCACTGTTACATAGGGTTCGTACAACGAACCGCGGTGTTTATGCACAGAATCACAAGCACTCAAGGCGCTTAGGGATGAACAAAGTAATGTGTTGTTCACATTATAGTAATTAAACAATGTTTCATTGTATTCAAATTCGTATTTGCCTGCTTTTCCATCTCACACCCCACGCCTGGTTTTGTACTGTTTGCACTTATTTGGTACGGACAGGACAATTATGATTCGCATGCCGTGAAACAGATTTTTTTATTTTTTATTGTGTTTTATTAGAATAGATAAATGAAGTAAATGTTTAATGTAAACACGTAATAACTGGGTTTTTTTTCATTTATGACAGCTGATACCGAATCAATTCGCGAATGCTGTGTTTGCATGGGAGTATTTCGATTGATATGCTCGCTTTGCATTCGTTTATTTTCGGAAGAATTTGCAAAAATGACTCCCTTAAAATGACATGCTTCACCTTCAGTTGCTTCTTTCTGTTCGAATAAATGTCTAAGCGTTTAACTCTCTATGACTTTTGTGATTTTTATTCAGATGTTTTGTTACATGACTCGCAATATTATTCGGTCATAATAGAACAGAATAGTCGGCAAGCAATTCGCTAAATTCGCCGTCGTTTTATACGAATTCGGAGAAATGTGTATCAAGCAAATAAATATTTCATATTACACAGAATCCTCATGAACGTTTGCAAGTGACGAACGTAACATGTTCAACGAATATTGTTTGTAAAGTGACCAGTGAATTTCGTTAGAAATCTAAGCAATGCCACCGATCTTTCTTTTCTGGGCGAGCAGTCGAGGTATATTTCTTCATTTGATTTCATTTCGAAATCAAGACTATCAACATGTTATTGAGAAACTCTTTCCAAAGTTATGGCAATGCCATGATTGCACTCCTGGTCTCAACTCACGCTGTAGTAGAATGTTTGAAAAGACTCAATATCTCACTAGAATGTGTAAAAGACACTATCAAAGCATCTTTTCATAACAGATTCGTAAAAACATTCTGCATATTTTACTTTGATTTCATGCTTGCTGCAAAGCTCGAATGTGGCTCTGTTAATGGAAATCATTAAGCATTTTTTGTACTTTGCTCTGGTGACCGAAATTTTGTTTCCACCAAGAAATTGTCTTATTACAAACGTACTATGATGGTCTACAAAAACTTAAACGTATTTAAACTGATCGGAGACAATAGTTAGTATCACATTGTTGTCTGAATTCAAAGTAATTCAAAGTTTTAATGGTCCAAAAAGTAAAAACTTTACAGTAACCACATATTAAAAAAATAGGGAATTCATTAAAACAACACAAATGTTTTATACACATGGAAAGTCAGCATGTGTATTCAGGTGCAAGGTTGGGTTCGGTCAACATATACTTGTCAAGATCAGCCTTGAACAAGTTCAGGGTTGATACACAAATTATATGTGGGGTCTGAGAGTTCGATATAAAACAAAGACGGTCAGCAAAGAAAATCCTTCGGAAATTTAATCTAAAGTGTGGAATAATTAACTTGTATCCCTGCGATCTGCTATCACGTGCTTCTTGCCGATGAAACAGGTGTTCAAGTGGGTGATGCACTGTATGCAGAATGTTGAACAGCAGGATCAAGTCTCC
The DNA here is from genome assembly GCA_013407085.1 of Atriophallophorus winterbourni. Lineage (NCBI taxonomy): Eukaryota > Metazoa > Platyhelminthes > Trematoda > Plagiorchiida > Microphallidae > Atriophallophorus > Atriophallophorus winterbourni. The sequence continues at coordinate 50,007 of JACCGJ010025644.1, read as the reverse complement.
CCTGAGACGACGGTACGAAAAGTCAACTAGGTTCAGAGTTGCAATCCTCTTCTCTTATGGCCTGTTGTATAGCCCGGTCACCTGTTTTGTAGCGCGGTTGTATACGCGTTGCAGCAATGTCATGTCATTTTGTAACCGTGGGGACCATGTTTGAACAGCATACTCCATTGTTGAACGGATATATGTGTTAATACTTTTGTGGGATCACCGACTTATTGAGACTACTGAAAATCGTTCTGATCAGTGCAAAGCTTTGACAAGACTTTTTGTATACCTCATAACACTGCCGTGAAGACTTAAAGTTACTACTAATCCACACACTCAGGTCTTTCTCTATTGTAACTCATGAAAGTTGCTAAGATCCTAGAGAGTATTTTATTTTCGAACGATTTGGAAATATTCTGTGGTGCGTACGCCTGTCCAGACTTTGATGTCATCGCAAATAAATTGATTTTTCTGCGTAATATTTCAGGAATCTCATTTGCGTAAAAAGGAACAGTATTGGCACCAAGATTGAGCCTTGAGGTAGGCTACTAGTAACGTCTGCTGGGATGGATATGCCCCATCTGCTTTAACCCTGATAACTCTATCAGTCAAGTAATTCTGTATCCAAGCCAATAATCTGCAGCACACCCCGAGCTGCTCCAATTTTGTAGCAGTATGCTGTGGTTAACACGGTCAAAAGCTTTAGACTTATCCGAGTAACAATCATGGATAAGGTATCCATCGTCGACGGCTCGAGTCCAATTATCAGGATATATGAAAAGATTGATGAGGAATAAGGGCCTTGTACTGAACCCGTGCTGTGCGATTGAAATAAGCTCATTTTTCCAAGTGGTTGATAAATTCATCAACTACAAATCGTTCGAATACTGGCAACAATGTGACTGGTCTGTAGTTGGACACTTATGATCGGTTCCAGAATTTGTATGTCGGAGTGATTAATCCTCTTTTCTAGTCATTAAAAACCTTGCTACGACGCAGTGACATGTTGGAAAGATCAGAGAGTGGTGAGAATAGATCATGGGCGCATTGTAGTAGGAGGAATGGTGTTATTTCATCAGCACCGGGGATTTTTTATATTTAACCCGAGTAGCATTTCCAGGACACTCTCGGGTTTCACAGCGATTTCGTGTATTCTGTTCATTTTGTGTTTTTAATGCAGGCATTGCATAACAAGATTAATAATTTTGTTTCTCAACAAACGGTAATATTCCCAGGATTAAGTTGTTGCCTGCAGTATGCGGCTTCTCCACGCACAGTTTCTCATCTATGCCCATATCGGTGTTCGACTCGGGATCACGAATTTAAATCGCGTTTTCAGTTTTTTTGAAACATATTTAGAATGCAGTTCTATATTTTGATTATTTTTCAGAAGTATCGATGGCTACCATTGTTGGAGATCAGTGTTAATCGGTGCCCAGTCGGTAACTTCTTGAAGTGACATTGATAATGCAACCGCACCGATTGTTCGTATTAATGTCTGAGCATCACTAGCTCTTTTCGCTTCAGATATATAGTAGAAAACAATGAGTACATGACCTCTCAAACACAGATGCGACTTACCTAGAGATTTTCACAAATCACATAACCGAACTTATACGATCTCGAAGGTTGTAGCATACACAATTGTTAGCGTACCTCTCATTGTATGGTATGGGGTGATAATTAATTCAGGTTACTATCGGTCAAATCATGGTCAAGTCTTAAAGTCAATTAGATGGTTGACCAAAACAATGACGACACTCAATACCACAATCACAGTCCACTAGTTAAGTTCGTCACTATTTACAAACGTTACAACGTTAATCACGTGTACCCACAAATCCCACAACCGAAGAGAACGACAAATAGTCAAAGCGTTTATTACGCATCTTACCAGAAACTGAAGGCAAGACTAAATTTATTGGCAAATCTGTTTACCACAATTTTGGTTTCATTTTAGCATTTGCGAAATGAGAATTTTCTGACCGATATTGAAGAAATGAACATCGTTTAATCGCTGCTAATGTAACAATTCGCTCCTGTTTTCCAGGATCTTGTGATATTGAACCTATCTCGTACAAGTTTTAAAAACCTGAAATCACACGGATTTTGCGTTTGTCGTCGCTTGGTGCTTAGGAATTGTGCCAAAGAGTGGTTTTCTGCTAATCGCACTGCGAGTGCACTTCTCGCCTCTGCGCAAAATGTGTGAATGCGATCTACTTGAAGTTGTTGTTTTATCCGTTAAGTCTTTGAATACCCTGCCATGCCCAACTAATTGCTAATTTCATTCCGTCTTATCGAGTAGTTTGCTGATATTGTAATATCCCTGCGGTTAATTCCTGTTCAGTCTGTATAAAGAGGTGATATTTGCAATAGTAGCAGAGCATTTTCGTAGATATCATGATCCTTCATTATTTGCGTTGCGATTCCCGGAAGTACCAGCTGTTTTCTTATTGTCACAAGATAGGATTTTGTTAGACTAATTCGGTTGATGTCGACAAGGACAACAGCTGCACTCTATGGCTTCAAAATTAGCGGTCTTTTCTGTCTCCGACAACACATCTACATTGTGCTCCTTGGTAGACACCGTTGTAAAGCTCAGTGACATTCGCTTAAGAAACCGAACGCAAGTGTTAGTCAGAATTGAATCTCAGGTCCGTCAACGGTTCCTACACGCCACCTGGGATCAAGGTTCAAGATTCCAGATTTATCGTTAAAATGCTAATTGCTGTACAATACTATAAGATATACGTATGAAAGTTAAACAAATTGCTGCTTCAATGTTTGCGTCCATGTGCTTCAAATGAGGAGCAAAAGTAATTCTAATTGTGACATGGAGAGAGGAACTATTGACCGACAATATGTTTGGATGATTCCAAATATGTGTGTAAAAAGGAATCACTAAGGGAATTCAGTAAACGGATTGCGCAAAATTTACAGCGACGGTTTATTTGGGATTGTGAGATTTGAAAATTCTGTTTGTGACTGCCGGTGGGGAGTTTGTAAACATTAGTATAGAGGTGTATGAGTGGGTGAGACCCCGTATGAATTATTCCTTATGTCAAGATTAGGTCAGATCGGATGCGACTGCACTCGAGAGTGCACAATCCAAGTCTAGTCAGTCGCTGCTCAAATGATAGATTATGCAATCCAGTAAACGTTTTAGTTGCCTAATGATAAATCCTTTCGGTAAGCGATGAGTCTTTCTCCCTCCATTGTTTCCAAGCTTGAACTGTATAGTCTACAACTGGAAGTTTGAAGGTATTGAGTATATTTGACAATGAGTGCGGTGGGAAACGTCCTAAAGTTTGCCACGGCCTCGCAAAGCAGAATGGTTTTCAAATTCTCGTACACCCAGATACAGATATCTTCGTGCTATATGTTACGTCTGTGTTTCATGATGGCTCAGTCGCGAGTGAGAGAGATCCTCCATCGTACTTGAACTCGTTTATTGCCCCAATAAATGAATGAATATCAAAATGTCTATACGGCAAACGATAATCACACTATGCGTTCGCGATCAAAATTGATTCATGAATAGTAGATATTGCATAATTATTGTTCATCGCATCGTATGCGATGCGACGCACGTTCGCTACTCCGCAGCACATACTTTTCCGAATACAGTTGACTTAGGGATTCACAATAAGCCGATTCACAGTGTTTCGCATGCGTCGCGACCGTCATTATGGTTCTTGTGTGTCTACAAACGTCTCTGTTGACTTTAAAGTGCTTAAAAATTCAGCATATGGCAGACCAAACGTGTCCAGCAAACATCATCAGGATGTTTCGGTATTTTGAGCGTTGTTTTCGATGCACGTTGCTCAGCGGATCCTAATGTGATCGATATGTCCTATTTGAATCATTTCTTTTACACAGACTTTCTAGGGAACTGTTCCAACAGGATATATAATAACTGCAGACTGCCAGTATGAGCTGTTCGTTCTGAAAATGCGCACATAGACCGTATCTTCACACTTGTAAACTCTTCTGTATTTCTTGGGTACGTCGGGGTTCGGCTGAGTGTTTGTTTGCAGATTAGTAGCTGGTTACATGTCATGATTGGCTGTTATCATGGGTCATCCAAGAAAAAATTCTGCTCGTGTCACATGATGTGGTTTTTCTAGGTTGGGTGTAGAGCGATAGGTACCTAAAAATTTGAGATTTGACTCACACTTCTCCTATTTTTAATTTAGTCATTGTGTGTTTAAATGTATCAACAAATCATTTAGTTTGACCGTTTGATTGAGGGTAACAGATTGGGCACAAAATGTCGTTAATGGTACCATTTCTACAAAATTAATTGAATCGGTCGCATTTAAACTGTGGTGCTTTGTCACTGATTAAGGTCCGTGGATTACAAAATTGTGAATAAAGTTCATCTAACCATGCTATAGAAGAAGATGAAAAAATGGCTTTTTTCGAGTACACGAATTTTCAGCGATACTATTAATTCGACCACACGAAATAAAATGTACATTGTTTTTAAAAAGGCGTCAAATATACTGTTATTATACTGTCAGTTTCTTCCTCAAATCGAGAATAACTTTTGTATGATCAACCAAATATCGAGCCAGGTAAGGAATAAAAGAATTTTTGAACTTATCAGTTCTTGCATACGAGACGATATGTTGACTACGCGTAGCTGGGAACGATCTGCAAGCCATAACGTCCTCATGCAGTGGGTGTGCATTATCAGACGATATGACTCTGACCAATCTGTCACATTCACGAAAGTGGCGTTCGACGATCATATCACGAATTAACTCGGTAGAGGAAGAGCTCAATCTTGAAATTAATTTGATTCCTCTTCTGATCATCAAAAAATCCTTTTCAAAAAGCCCAGGAAAAATTACAGGGGATGCGTAGATTAAAATAGGAACAATGCAGGAAAAAACAAAACATCTAACTACATCAAGAGGAACAGCTAAACCTTCAAGTTCTGTGCAGTCACATGATCGGTCCATTTGAGACTCTATGATAAAATGATCTATTTGTGATATTCATTTGGAAAATCTCCGGACATTTTGATTATGCTTTAACCATGACCAGATAACTGACTTGTCCAATTGGTCCAGTGAAATCAATTTGAATCGGGTTCAACTTTGTTCGTTAATCTTGCAACCACGGCACACTGTTAACACGAGCAAACAGTTTGCTCATTATCATGATCCATGAACGGCCAATAAGCGTACTAACGAGCCACTGCTTTCATTCGATTGATTCCAGGGTCCACCGGTTCAACTGGCCAACCATTTCGTTGATTGCTGATAATTCGCTGCAACGTAGATTCTCTCTGGAATTTCCGATGAACATGTTGTACGGTGATGGGGAGTTGACGTATTGATATCTGATATACTGAACGCGTTTCTCCATCGATATTGATAGCTTCGACAACAAATTCTTCTTCTTGTGATTGTGAGTTATGTTAGATCAGTCTCGTTTAGGCGAACGCATGTCCGAAGCTTGTAGTACTTTTGAAGCGCAACTAAAAGTCGTAGGCTGAAAGGTGTATGTCCCAACGTTGCAGTCGAAAAGGGGACGGCCCAAGGAAACTTGGCGCGAACGTTGGAACGCGAACTACATGCACAAGGATTCACGGTGCAGACGGCAACGGAAGCAGCGACAGACCGGAACCACTGGCGTCAAGTTGTCTTCGCCTCATGTGCCACCCGGCACGGAGAGGGCTGAGTGAGTGAGTATGGATTAGTGAAAGACATAAGAATAGCATGCAATGCGTAGCACTTTATAACCAAGCTAGCCGCATGCTAGGTATGCTTCGGCGTATTTTCGGACATTTCTCCCGTGAATCTTGCCCCATACTCATGAATACGTATATTAACCTGTTGATGGATTACTCAGTGCAAGCTCGGACACCATGGCCACAGAAGGACATCAAGTAGCTCGAGATAATTTGTCACAGAGCAACTTATACGAATATCCTGTAGTGTTATACAGCTACGAACTATTTTATACCATAAATTATTGAATCTGGAATTTCGAATATAAATGCATGCCACCAACACATGAACTTGGTTCCATACAGTCGTTCTTGGGACAAGTCATCTACAATCATAATTTTGTTTCTTTCATGCAAGAGTTCAAGTCTCATTTGAACAAGCTTTTGGCTAAACATACAGAATGGATTTGGTCAAATGAGTGTCAAACGTCATTCAAAAATATCAAAAAGGTTTTCTCTTCACTTCGCGTGCGTAAGTAAATGCCTTGTGTTCTCGTCCTGAAAGCGTGCTGCTTGTACCGATTGTGGGACTTAGATTATTCCTCAATCATCATCACATCAATTGTGAGCCTTACATTCGATATACTCTGCTGATTTATACTATTATATTGTTCACATTTTCATTCATGCCTAAATCCTGTGGTGTTGTAAATTGTAAACTTTTAAATACTTGAATCCGTGAAACCTTGAAAGAAGGCACAATTTAACTGGTCAAGGGACTTTATCGACTTCCATCATAACTGTTAATCGGACAGCTTGAAACAGTGCATCACATATCTCGGTTGAACCATTTCGTATAATCTCTTGTTAGACACGGTGATTGAAAACGTATTGGTAGAAAAGCTGTCATTTTGTCCTGATTGAACTAAACTGTAAATACAAAGGTGATAGGATGCATCGCCCGCGCACGTAATAGCACTGAATCCTCCACCATTCACGCAAGACAAGAACGAAAGCTGAATGATGTATATTTAAGATGCATAGGCCGTATATAGATCATTTTTTAGATTCAAAGGTTTCAAGGATTCAAGGATTTATGTTCAAAAAAGTTAATACTTTACAGCACCACAGGATTATGGTATGAATAAAACATGAAAATTACAATAGCATGGATGGACAAAACTAACAAATACCTAAGTGATTTCTAAAGTTATTCTACATAGCATGTACAGCCAAATAAGGCTGCCCCGTCTACGTTGGCTTGCTCATGTTTAGAGAATAGAAAAATTGTTGTATTTCGAAAGATCTACCCTTTGGTGATTTGAAATCAGGAAATCGGTCATTGAGCAGATTGTAATTGCGATAAAAATACGTTTACAAAGCGACATGAAAGCCCTTATCATCGACGCTGCAAGCTAGGAAGAACTTGATCTCGACCACTCACTTTGGAGGCATAGTGTAAAGCGTCGATCACAAACTAGCTGAAAGGAGATGCAGCTCTGGTCAGATATTAGCAAATCACGCCTTTTGCGTGCAAGTACCACTGATCACCCGAGTATTACATATCGCTGTAATCGCTGCGAGTGAAATTGTTCCTGTCGAATCGAACTGTTTAGTCATTCGAATAGCTGTAAAGCATGTATATTCATGTATATTCATTGTCGGCATCAACCGAATTAGTCTAACAATATCCTATCTTGTGACAATAAGAAAACAGCTGGTAGTTCTGGGAATCGCAACGCAAATAATGAAGGATCATGATATCTACGAAAACGCTCTGCTACTATTGCAAATATCATCTCTTTATACAGACTGAACAGTAGTTAACCACAGTGATATAACAATACCAGCAAACTACTCAATAAGACGGAATGAAATTAGCAATTAGTTGGGCATGGCAGGGTATTCAAAGACTTACCGGATAAAACAACGACAGCACTGTTCAGTTGTGTGTGCACACAAGCAGTGGTTCTGTCAGGCGATCGATGATAAATATCGTGAGCGCGACAAACAAGCGGTGTTCACGAATTAGAGCAAAATCAGAATTGAATCTGGCGATACGCTTCTGTAGTTCATTTCGCGATGTCGAATATATAACCAGTCGATGAAGAAAAATTAGATGTTTCAGATGATGATAATCACTTTGAGGACTTGAATAGTATAACCAGCGTTGCACGCGTAGACCCAATAAGGAAAATCGCGAGAAATCCTAACGTGCTCGTATTATCGAATACCGCCACGCGAGTTATATGCCAACAGTGACATACAAGCGCAACTTGTTTACCATTCTTCCACTGTTTCAAGCGAATGCGGATCCTGATCCTACTGTCCCCACCTGATGAGTGCAAACAGCACTAAACCGATCGTGGGGTGTGTGTGATGGAGATGCATGCAAATGAGCTTTCACCACACTTCACTTTCGTAATTCTGTTCAAGTTAAGCCTCGAATTTGTCTTTTTGTGCACTATGATCGATTTAATTAGAACACAAAAATGATACGTGTGGGTGTGTGTGCTTCAATGCTACTTTTCCAACACGTTTAGAAACACTACCTCAGAGTTCAGCCGAAATATTTACGGAATCAATCATAACAAAAACCACACGCACGTACGCAGCGACAAAATTTCATTATTTCACTGTGAAATTTTGGCGCGGATCAGCTCCAAACTCCAATAGGTTGGCGCATCAATAATGTAATGCTCATGAGTAAAAGCAACCAGAAATAGCGAAATTCTCGTTACACTGAAATAGCAGAAATTTACTTCCGATAGTGCCTCATCCATAAGCAATTTCTTATTGTGCCTCGAACGATCTATTTTGAAATATACGAGCGTAATAATTCAGAGCACTTGTAGTATATAGTGCGCATCTAGATAAAATAGGTTCAAAAGAAATCATTTCCCGTTGGACAGTGGTTGCATTGCGGTTGAGTCGCCCGTAATTAAATCGGAAAGATCCCGGCCGAAAGCTCGAGATCATTGCGCAGTTTGAGAAATTGGGTTAACTTTAAGGTCGCTCATTCTCACTAATAATTCATACCATTGGTAACTAAAATAAATGGTTTTGTGCTGTAGCCAGTCCGATCAATTAATCACGTGACTTCACCTAACTTATTGAGCCGATCGCAGACAGTCGGTGACCTGTTTCCCCAGTGTTACCGAATATGTACATGGAGCATTTTGAAGAGTTAGCTCTACAAAATTTAGCTCTTCGGCCAAAGATATGGTGGCGTTATATCGATGATACATTCGCATTCATGAAACGCGACACATTGAAAGCATTTCATAGTTGACTCAACAACTTGGATCCCAAAATCCAAGACACAAAGGAGATTGAGTCAACAGAAGGGACACTTCTATTCTTGGACTGACTCGAGCGAAAGCAGAATGGTAAAATATGCATTACGGTCTATCGTAAGCCAATCGGCACAGATACGGTCTTGCAGTACTCACCAGAGCATCCCAAAAAAGTATTTAATTCAGTTGCGAAATCGTTGTTGCACAAAGTTGAAAGCTTGTGCCGCGATGCCACCAATAAGGAGCGCCAACTGAAAGGTTAAAACACCCAGCAACCAAAACGGAAAACGTTTGGCGTGTAACAGTTTCTATACCTTACGTTAAGGAAGCGTCAGAGGTTATAATTCAAATCTTGAATAATGCAGGTATACAAGTAACGTATAAATGGGGTAGAACGCTTTTAACCACATTAATACATTTCAAGGATAAAACACCTTCAGGCTGCGCGGCGAATTGCGTATACACAATTAACTGCAAAGGTTGCTCTGGAGTATATATCGGGCAAACATCAAGATAAATCAGCACTAGGATAAGTGAACACAAAAATCGAATCGGTAAGCAGCCACGTAATTCCAGTGAATATTAATCACGGCTAAGATATTCAGCACTAGCTGAACAAGTATTGGACACTGGTCACAGCGTTGATCTTGATAACGTGGAAGTGATGAGGCCGGGAATAAAACCATACATTGAACGACTTCAGGCTGAGACTGTTACGATAACAAACGCTGGTTAGAATGTAGTCATGAAGGTGGATGGGGTTGATATATTCACAATCTTGTGTCCGGTTCTGCATGCGCACCCTAGTGTGCGCACCGAGTACTCAATCACGAGAATCGGTCAGCAGATGTCATTCACACCTGCAAAGACCAAAATAATTGATGAATTATACGCACGTAGGGATGGTGGTGCCTCAGTTGATATTGACCGCATTTGTCCATCTCAACGAGCGCATAACCCAACATATACTGTGCAGTTCTTAACCAGCTGAGGATTGGTCAGGTGAATAAAATTAAAGCTTGATCTCTGTTCGTACTGACAACCTTGGTCTGACGAAGCTTCGGAGCCCGAAGTGAAACGTTACCAATAAATTGTTCTCAGCTATCCATTACACAATTTCTTTTTTCATAAGACCATTTCCACTTTAACAATCGCCAGGGAAGAAGAGTGAAGCACATGCTGAGGTAGTTCATTCTAACAAATATACAGCACATACGATTAAAAAGTGGTGCCGACAGTCAATACGGGAAAAAGGCATGTACATGGAAACGTTATGTCCACGTGTCACTGTTTCATCGTAATTATGAAACAAGTGCCCTATTTCATGTCCTATGGTGGAAACAACTCAGAATAATATCGCGCCGTATCCTCCTTGGGTAAAGTCACAAAACCCCAGAACAATCGGTATATATATATATATATATATATATATATATATATATATATATATCGGGTGAATAAGGCTCAAATACAGAGTGATTCACGGATTCTAAATTTGTGTGCAACAAAATACCATGAACTTTGATGAGTGTCATAAGCGATCATACGAGTCCCAGTATATGATTGCGTATTCGAACTTCGTAGTTTGCTGTACGAAATCTACTGAATAATAAATTTAAAATTTACCTTTGTTTACATCTTTAATTTCGTTTCACTACTTTCAAAGGCTAATCATACTTTCTTTAGTGGATAGCAGCGATAAACTAGAAACGTTTTGGCACGTAAACGCTGTGGATGTGAGCAATAGAGCACAGAGTTTATCCAGGTTTAAAACAAAAGAATTCCTCTTGCTACTCTAACAATATTTTGTTTGTAAGTGTGAAACACACATACAGTAAAATTTCATACTTTATTGATTCAGGTGAAATTGAAAAGAATCCCTGAGCTATTGTAATGACTTGTATTGTATTGAATTGAATGAAACTACCAGCCAAAGAATAGAAGTGAGAATCAACCACGCTCAGTAGTCGAATTACGCGGTATATATTGATTTTATTCATAAATGATTTGCGGGTTGAAAGCTATGCTTTACAAAACCCACGAAAACTTATATATGTTTAACAACGAGAATATGAATAACAATATAATTGATTATCATTTGAACAATCACCACAGCTATCCTCAAAAAGATTGTTAGAATGGCATCCCATCGGATATTCTTTGGTTCTGTCAGCTAGGCTATTGTCTCTCCATCCTTTTCAACTATTCAAGATTCAAGAATTGATGGTGACCGATTTGCTCATGACCCGGTTTTATAACTCAGGATGTGTATTCGAATCACAATCTTTCCAATGTTTAACACCTTGAACTTGTGGAAGTTGAAGGGTAGTTTGTTTCTCAGAGACCAATCGTGCAGTGTGCTTAGATCCTTCGGCAAGATTTCACATTCATCATTTGTACGTATGCTTCTCCAAAGCTTGATATCATCTGCAAATAACATAGCCTTGCATTTAACACGCTCGGGAATGTCGTTGGCGTAGATCAAAAACAAAATCTGTGTGAGGACCTAAACCTCTCGTTATTTTAAATGATTTCGATAAGGCGCCGTCAACTCTGGTTCGGGCACTCCTGTCGCGTAAATAGTTTTCTAGCCAAGCAAGAATTTTTTCTGTTATCCCGTGCAATTCAAGTTTCTGGATTAAAATACTATGATTGACGCGGTCGAAAGCTTTTGACATGTCTAAAAAGCATGCGTGGATGGAGTAACCCTTGTCCACACAGTCAGTCCAGTCGTTTAAGATGAGCAAGAGGTTAGATGGACATGAGTGATGTTACCTGAAACCGTGCTGTTCAGTCGCAAGCAGTCTATTGTTTTCGAGGTGATGGGCGATCTTTTCCGCTACTCAACTCTCTAGCACTTTAGAAATTACTGGCAACAACGTAACTGGTATATAGTTCGCAGCGTCAGATAGACTAATGCCCTTGTAGATTGACGTGATAATGCCAGATTTCCATTCCGCGGAACGATACTATTTTCGAGCGAAATTTGGAATAACGTGCTGAGTGGACCACACAATGAGGATGCGCATCGTTTGAGGATAAAGGGAGTGATTCCATATGCTCCTGGTGACTTTGTGGTATTCAAACGAAGAAGTCTGAGCAGGGCACACTCATTGTTTATTGAGATTTCATTTAGTATTTCATTGGAAAAGGTAATCAAATGCGGCGTAAGATGCACTGATTCCTTGGAACTAAAAACTTTGCAGTAGTAACCTGCAAGAAATTCGGCAGCCTCGAACGCAGTCGTAGTTAGACCATGAGGTGTGCGTAGTGCTGAGATACCAGGCTTAATTTTTGATGTAGTGTTAACGATCTGGTACAGGACTTTGGGGGTCCGCTCCATTATGGGTCATAGTAGTAATATATATATATAGATTTAGAGATATAGATATATATATAAGATATTTATATATATATATATATAATCTATTTGTACCTATAGTCCACTCTATGAATATTGTAAAGTAATTGCTTTTTCAACCTTAAATCTTGAATCTTCAATCTAACTGGTCGTATATTATTATGATTATAAGGCGACAGACTGCGAGGGTTTTATATCTCTGGTAGGCTCAATATCCCGCAGCCGTGCACTCAAACTTCAAAATTCACAGGACGCTCGGTCCAAAAATAGGATTAACGCTCTGAACCCGTTTTTATTTATAGATTTAATATGAGGTTATTGCTGCGAAATTTGAAAATAAGCTTAAGCAACTTGTGAACAAGTTACTGCCGGAAATAGCGAGAAAGATAACCAACAACGGACAGGAATTCTCCATCTGATGTTATCCAGAACTACGTTGTTGACTGATCAAATAATGCGGTTCACAATGAGCTGCACCCTCTGTCGAGTTTTACTAAATCGGATATGATTAGAAGATGACATAACATAAGTTGCTTGGACAGTATGACGATAAGCAGTTGCAGTATTTCACTCTAACAACAAATGCAAGAATCGAAGCTCATCCTCATCAAATTAATTTATTTTTAAATTATACGTGACACAAGGCTCAAAAATAAACACAATCTACTCTTACTACGGTATCGTTATAAATTCAAATAACCTCTACTATTAGCTCTCATGTCTGACGAACTTGGTGTGATTCCTAAACAAAGCCAGTCAGATGATAAACTATAATATTGCAGTAGAATTTTTTATCCTAAAAATCGTAAAGCTCTCGACTTAGTCAACCATGGGCTCCTTTTTAAACAACCATGGGATTCTCCGTAGCTCTGCACAAATTGATTCGTCTAACTCGCCATTCCACCTCACCTCATAGTGATCAACCTCGGTTACTAAGAGTTACACTGAAGTGCGAGGCTGATATCGATAACATACTGCTAAATTCGTACCGACTAAAGACGGATCCGAATTCAAATTGCCGGATATATCCTGATGTGCCATGGTGGGAACGGAAGGGTGCCTCAAACACTAAGGAAAAAACGGTATCGCGGAGTATGGTTCTACTTGGGGTACCAGAAAATACCACTGAAGCATCGGGACAGGAAACAGCAGATCATGACTTCAAGCAGTGGCGTTACATTGCGTCTTTGCTTAATATTTCTAACGTTGTGATCACTGACACTTGCCGGGTGCCTTTTTCAATAAACTATAAAGGAGACGGACCGAAACCTCTCAGGATTACCTTTTTAACTAGCGACATGGCTGAATTTGTCAAGTCCGAATGGAAAATAGCAAAACGTGCTTTACCGAAAGACATTAGACTTTGTCCACCGAGACCAAGTACCATGAGTGCGACACATTCGCGGCTGGGGGCGGTAGACGGCAGCGTTCCCACCGAAACGGAAGCAATCAATACATCAAAAAACGTAGTGGTTCTATGGAATGCGCTACCGCAAGATGTTGTGAATGCAACGACAATTGATGTTTTCAAATCGAAATTGGATGCATACGTCAAACAAAACCCTGAATTTGGCCCGGTGTATTGAAGCAACACGAACCCAAAAAACATTAACCATGTGATTTTGATTAAAAAACTTTTTCGCAATAGTTGTCATCCAATGGTACGTGTAATGCATTAGCTTTTTATCACCATAAATCTTGATTCTTGAACAATAGTCAACCGTGTTTTATGGATAATGCTACAGGCCTAATGGAGTAACCACAACATAGTTAACACATTAGGTCTGAAGATGTTTTAGCAGTTCAGAAAAATGGGTCGATAAACGCTGTGGAAAGACGGAAAGACAAGGTGCAGAATCCTCAAAGATTATATTCGTGATAAGAGTATAATTAAGAATTGCGTATCGCGTGATAAAAATGGCGATCAATGCGTTCTTTAAAATATTAAGTGATGGGGCAGACTTGGCCGATAAAAGTAGTGCGTTCCAAACACGAGGAATCATGATGGCAAGGGACTGTCTGTGGCAGTCCAATCTACTGTGTTGATGTGCTACTTTCAGCTGATTACTAAGATTTCCCGAGTGTTGGACCATTTCCAGCATGCAATTCCATGGGTGTTTTTTCATCAATATTCGGTACACGAAGATCAGATCGCATCCTTACTCAGCAACCTAACATTTAGTGTCATTATGGGATTGGCGTGCTCAAACCATGCGCCTCCAAAATTCGTTTTCGATTGATGATTGTCAACCTCATTAGAAACTGGCAACGTAATCCTAACCCCACGGAAGAGTCACTCACTTTTCATAATTGACGGAAACATTTTTATATTTACAATTGGCGTACCTCAAGACTGAGTCTTTGGGACAATTTTCTTCCTGATGTTGTTGCCCTCCTTCGGTCGATGTCGACCATGGATGTACATCACAATCGCGTGATTTGTTTCGTGTTTCACAGCTATTCGAATGACTAAATAGTCAGATTGCGGAAGAATAATCTCTTCCGCATAGCTCGCAACGATAAGCAGAACTCGGTCGATCAGCGTCAGTTGCACGCCGGTGGCATGATCTGCTTTCAGCAGTTAAGAGCTGTATCTGCTCCTCCCTGGCTTACGCAATGCCTCCAATGTGATCAGACAAGAGCAAGTTCTTCCCAGCTCTCGGGATCAATGCCAAGAGCTTTCATGTCTCTTTTGCAAATGTCTTTGTACCGCAGTGCGGTCTGCCCATGGTCGACTTCCTATTGCAACTCACCCTAGAGTAGATTTTCGGAATACACCTTTTCCATTCTGTAGACATGACAAAGCCACCACCATGCGGCCGCTAACGGTAATAGGCGAACATGCTCGTTAAATCAATGAAAACAGCGTATAATGGCGTACGTTTTTCCCGACACTTTTCTTGAAGTTGTCTCAGATCGATCTTCCCTTGCGGAAGCCACATTGAGATTCAGAGTAAATTCTTTAAGCGTAAAACCTGTAGCCGGGTCTGTAAGTCTTTAGCATACAATTTGCCTACAATATTCACGAGGGAGATTCCTCTGTAATTGTGGCAGTCGCCTCTATCATTCATATTCCTAAATGGCATGATGATCTTCGTGTCTCGCATCTCTTGTGGCGAACACCCCTCCTGTCAGCACTGAAGAAGCAATTAGTGCTTAGGATGTCATTATGCTGTTCTACAACATTTGATGAGCTCAGGTAGAATTCCGTCGTCACAATAAGCCTTCCCTTTTGCTAAGCAGTCGATTGCCTTATTGAGCTTATCTAGAGTAGATGAAGTATCTAAATTTCCAAAGGTTGGCAACCCCTCAACATTTTCAAGTGCATGCGGTAAAGCCGTACTGTCCCTGGAGTAGAGAGAGGATAAGTGCTCTGCCCATCTTTCCATCTGCTGTGTTTTTTCCACAATCGGGTCACCAGGCACAGACTTAATGTGATCCATTTTAAGTTAGTGCTGACCAATGGCTTTCTTGATCACATCAGTATCCACAGCTTTTTGGAAACTGAGGCTAATTTCAGTCCAACAGTCATTTGATAATCGTCTTGCAATCTGTTGGAATTTAATTCTAGATGCTCTTAGAAGTCTTTAGTTTTCATCTCTTGGCATACCTTCGAACTTCAAGGATGGTCACCGTTTCTCATACAGTACAGCATTTATCTTAGAGTTTTTTCTTTCAAACCAGTCGCTCGTTCGAGCCTTCTTCGTACCGTAAGTTGAAAGTGCGACTCGGCATATACAGCTTTTTAGCGAATCCCAGATTTCTGAAGCCAATTCGATTGGGGTTGCCTTGTTTAACTCCGATGTGACGGCTTTTGCATAACGCGCAGCTGAATTAGGTATGCACATGAGAGTGACCTCTATCCTGGGTTTAGCAGACAATTTGGTGTGGTGAAATCTCGTGTGGGGAAGCTTCAGTTTTGCACAAACCAGCGCAGTGCCGCAGCAGGCGCTTTGATAAAATCTGGTGAGGACTACGCTTCCTATATTGGTGCGCTTAACTAGAAGAAGATCAATCTGATGCCATTGCGAGGATACTTCCAAAAGACTTTATTCAAGATTCAGGTTTCGACTGGTCGGGCATATGACGCTACTCAAATGTGCCAGTCTGTAGAAACATTCATGAAGGCTTAATGGTGATCGGTCAAACGGTGGACGGTAGCGTGAGACTACAATGGTGATGGTCCTCGGTTGGAATCAGACACGAGACAGGATATACACTGCTGATGAGCTCACATAAGAGCGAAACTCCAGTCCGTGCTTCCAATGTGAACCGCTTTGATAAACTTTGTGAATATTTCAAAGGACTTGGTACTGATGAGTAGTCGCAAAACACAATGAACGAACTCTCCAAGCACTTTGGAACAACAATGCCCGTCAGATTTAATCGGTGTTAGTTTACACTGTATCCGTATCAGTTCTCAATCGTTATGCTCAAAGAAAATATTGCCAATCTGAGCATCGTAAATTTCCGTATGCTAAATGTCATATCATTCATGGCCGCCAAATTGGACACGTAGTCCAAAACCATTTGCAGTCTCTCACAATCATCTGCAGAACAAACTTGCGCGAACAGGAATATTTTGGATGATTTGAGGGAGGGTAACACGTTTATGTAAATTAGAAAGAGGAGCGACCCTAGCACGGATAACTTTGGGACTCCGCTGGTGGTTTTGAACATTTGGTATAGCACTCAGTTTACTTTTTCTCGAGCGTGGTGATCTGACAGGTAGTCGCACAAACCATGAGCGGAGCGGTTCACATATTCCTAAACGTATCAGATTTTGAAAAAGCAAATGATGATTGACTCTGTCAAAAGCCTTAGAAACGTCTAAGTAACAGACGTGAATGCAATAACTTATATCCAACTTCTTCGTGCAGTCGTCTAACGCTATGAGAAGTTTCGTTAGTCATCTTTGTGAGGAGAATTCTGGTGGCGGTTCAGCCGAACTATTGATGAGGGAGTAATTGTGGCCAGTCTCATCTGACTACGGAGTTTATACCACTCAACTAATTCATGTTTTTGCTTATCTTCGAACTGCGTTTCCCTTGACTAGGTCACGTTGGTACATATAACTCTAAGATTTATACCCTCGGATTTTGGTTTATGATTTGAGTCGGTCTCTTTAGAAATGGTTTTGCTGAGTGCACTTTCGTTTCCGTTAAATTAAAGAGTCAATCATCATGGCGAAGAATTATCCGTTTAAGTCACCATCTACGCGGTTTTCTGAGTAAATGTTGTCCAGTTCGAGTATGATGGATTTTCTATCGGCTCTTTGGCAGTAACCTCTAAGTCTGGCAACAATGGTGCCTACACGACTATTTTATCAGTTCAAACAGTATTTGTATACTGGATTCCATTCCATTTAGACGCGCCACAATTTTATTCTCAGGGGTTTTCGCCTCCGAGGATCACGCTTCGGCTTGGCCATGCAAACCTGTCAAACGTCACAAACACCGCGACACTTATCTCAGTTAATAATCGATTTTTAAAGCAGAGGTAAGCGATTTTGTCGCATATTGCAGGCACTTTTGACAAGCAAGCGTAACACGTGACAGACCTCGCCTTTGGATATACTGACTTTTGGCAAACCGTACACATACATTCCGATTCGCTTTCTTTTCTTTTCGTGGTCGTCCTGTCTGGGTTATGAGCAGCAGTGTTCAGTAGTGTGTGCACAAGCAGTGCTTCTGTCGAGCGAGCGATGATGAGTATCATGAGCGCGACAAAACGCGGCGATCACGAATAAGAGCAAAATCAGAATTGACTCTGGCAATACGCTTCGGTAGTTGATCGCAAGATGTTGAATATATAACCACTCGATAGCGAAGAATAAGATCTTTCAAATGACGTTAACCCCTTTGAGGACTTGATGAGTATTTATAGCGTTGTTCGCGTAGATCCAATAAGGGAAAATCACGAGAAAAACTAATTTGCTCGTATTATTGAATACCACTACGAGAATGGTATATCCAGAAATCTGACTTCGAGGGGACTCCAACAAGGTATATTATATACACGTTCGTGTAAGTGTAAGAACAGTGTATGCTTATAAGCAGGAACTCAAAATAATGCGACCGCATTCAAAGACTCTCGATACATGATTCAAAATTTATGTAGATAATAAGCAAATTGCCGTAAAATACCTTAAGATATATGTATAAAAGTTAAACTAATCGTTATTTTAATATTGCATCTATGTTATTCAAAGGAGAATCATAGTATTTCCAATTGTGAGATGGAGAGAGGAAATTTGGACCAGAAACATATGTTTTCCAAGTATGTGTGTATGATAGAATAACTAAGGGATTTCAGTAAACGCTGTCTTATTCAATATTATTCAACATAAAAGATTCCAACATTTGTTTGAAGATTAATTCCTTCGATGAGGAAACAATTTCAGGCCGTAAGCTGTTCCAAAAAGCATACACAGACTGCGTATAATTTGCGGCGTCAGTTTAATCGGGAATACGGGATTTGAAGAGTCAGATTGTGACTGCGGGTTGGGAGATTGAAACCAAATTTAAAGAGTTGGGTGAGTGTGTGGGACCCCGTGTGGATTATTCGGTATGTCAGGATTAAGTCAGCTCGGATGCGTCTGAGCTCCAGGGTGCACAATCCATGTCTAGTCAGTCGCTGCTCAAAGGGTAGAGTTTGCAATACAATAACCGTTTTAGTTGCATTATGATAAATCCTTTCGAGGAGCGAGATATCTTTTTTTCCATTAATGGCTTTACTAGTCAGCAACTGAATGTATGTAGGTATTGAGTATATTTGATAATGTGTGCGTTGGAAACGTCCAAAATTTCGTCCGGATAAGTCAAGTACGCTGCATGCGAGCGTATAAACGGCCTCGCACTGCACGCTGTTTTTCTCATTTCCGCACACTTTCTGCTACATACTCCACTCAAACCAGTGACAAGTATTTATGAGAAAGGGAAGGGCTTCCCAAATTGCAACATTTCGCACTTACACAAGTTGAAGGGGAGCTTGTTTTGAAGTGACCACTGATGTATCTAATTTAAGTCTGCTTGTAAATCTAGGCAATCCTCAATAGAGTTGACATTCGTCCAAATTTTGTACATCTTTGGAGACAAGAGCAGGTTTACAACGTACCAGTTCCGGCAATCATTTATCAATATTAAGAACCGTTTTGGACTGAGTACCGAATCTTGTTGGACACTGCTCGTGTGTTTAATAGTCCGGGAAATTTCGCCATCTATACTGACTTTCGCTTTACGTTCAGACAGGTAACTTGCGAACCATGTTATTCATGGTAATTCAAGGTTTTTAATGGTCTGAAAAGAAACAATCTTAATTATGACCATAAGATGTTCAAAATTGAAATGTAAGGGTACAAAGCAACAAAAGGAGTTGTATTAGGCAGTTTATAAGTGTTCTCGAAAAGATTAATTAAATAAAAATTAGTCTAATTTCGTTTTAAATTCATGCAAGCCAGTGAAGAGAGCAACGGTAGAAAGTCAACTGTTCAAAGTAAAACAGACGCGGACAGAATAAAAATACCTTCTACAGTTCAGGCGGGAATGGGGTACCACTAGCACATCATGGGTCCGATAATTTCTCGTGTTCCTTCGCGTGAATAAATCCTGTAAGAAGTGGTTCGGGGTATGGAATGTTTTGTAAATTAACATAAGTTCTCCTCTGATTCGTTGATAGGGAAAGTCGAACAGATTCAGTTGATCTATCCCTTCTTTATAAAGCTTGATTCGTATGCTGAGAACTAGTTTTATTGAGCGGTGAAAGATTCGCTTCTTGAGCAACGGAGACCATGACTGCACACCGTATGCCATGACTGGTCTCAATTATGTTTTTGCGATCCTTGGGAATATCTTGGTCAAACATTTCCCAAATACTCGTTGGAGTAGATTTAAGACACGTGTTGATTTTTAAAGGCAGTGTTAGTTTGAAGTGAGGTTTTTAAACTGGAGCATTTTGTTTCCGAGAAATTATGCGTTGGTGTAGATGCCTTTCTTGGGTTTATTTTCTCAACAAGGATGGAGTGTGGGGAAGGTGGCTAGCGGAGTGCAGAATATCTCTTAGGCCGACTCCTCCAGATTCGGCAGTTGAAGGTTTTTCGCTTGCAAGGATGCCTGATCATTTTGAGGTTGTTATGTTGGAATACATTGATCTATAGTGTCGGCTGCATTTGTTTTTCACACGTCAACTACTGATTGATTGGTTGTGCTTCTAGTAGACTTTGTGTTGCATCTATCTGTCTAATATGAATTTTCCACCAGCTTATTCTAATTTCTCGTGGAATTAGTCTGCTGCCATTATCGCAAAGAGTTTTAACCGTGTTCAACATACATTTGCGCAAGAACGTTATTTTAAGGGGCTTAGCACCGTTGCCCTTATAATTCGTAGATTTGGGGATGCGAAACGTATCTGTCACAGCTACATCATGCAAGCCAAGTATATAACTGAGGAATCTCCATTGTAGCTCATCGCATTAGCACTGCACTGCATTATCAGTTGCTTCATCAGCTTCTGGGACCCTCAAAAGTAATAAACATCGATCACCCCTCTGCTTCGTTTGGTCTTGTTGCTGGAAGTTCCGGGCTCTTTCCAGCAGGGTACATCAGCGAATATCCTTGCAGTGGTCTCTGAACTCTCCCTAAGCAGGAGAAAAGTGTATAGTCAGATGTTTTCTAGATCGCATCCAGAGTTGACCGGGATTTTAAGCAGTCTTGGTTCGTCCAGATTTGATGAAAGCATGCATGGTGTACGATACGTGTGCAAACATTGTGCTTAATCGTCGAAATAGTCTTCAAAGCCAGTCTACGACGTGTGATCATTATACTAAGACAATGTCGACTACAATGTGGAGTCAAAACCTTCGAACTCCATAGAATACCGTTCTATGGAAGTTTGCACTTGAAAGTCGACCTGTTTGCGTCAACATCATTCAGAATTTCCTATCGGTCCTATTCTCAGCTTAGGTCGCATCCCTTGCTCTTGTCTAACAAGTCAGCAACTTAATCAAAAGGCAACAACTGAATCCTGGGAAAAGAGTTATTAAACTGGTTATGTTATGCCTGCATTAACACTATACATGAAATTTCTGTACAACCCGAGAGTGTCCTGGAAAGTCTACTCAGGTTAAATATAAAATAATTCCCGGGTGCTGATGAAATAACACCATTCCTCCTAAAACAATGCGACCATTATCTATTCTCATCACTCTTTGATCTTTTCAACTTGTTACTGAGTTGTAGCAAGGTTGCTACTGACTGGATAAGTGGATTAATCACTCCGATATAGAAAGGCGGAAACCGATCCGATGTGTCTAACTACAGACCAGTCATATTGTTGCCAGTGGTTTCTAAAGTTCTCGGACGATTTGTAGCTGATGAACTTAGCAAAAATACGGAACAAAATAAGCTTCTTTCCATCGCACAGCACGGATTCAGGACAAGACACTCATGCTTCATGGATACCATATCTTTGCTTATAACTTGGATATGTCTAAAGCTTTTGAATGTGTCAGCCACAGCATACTGCTACAAAAATTAGAGCAGCTCGTCGTGGGTTGCAGAATATTGACGTGGATACAGGATAACTTGACTGGTAGAGTTATCAGGGTTACAGTTGACGGGACAGTATCTAGCTCATTAGAAGTTACAAGTAGCGTACCTCAAGGCTCAGTCTTGGGGCCTATTGCCTTCCTGGTGTACGTGAACTATATACCTGAGATCGTACGCAGCAAAACCATTTTATTTGCGGATGACATCAAAGTCTGGACTAGCATACACACCATAGAAGATTGCCAAATTCTACAAAAACATCCCGAAGCAATTCATATGTGGTCCGTACGAAACTACCTGCCATTGAACAGCCAAAAATTTAAAATGTAAGACATCAGTAAATCGTCGAAAATAAAATACTCTCTATGATCTCAGCAACTTTCATGAGTTACGATAGAGAAAGACCTCAGTGTGTGGATAAGCAGTAACTTTAAGTCTTCACGGCAGTGTTATGAGGTATACGAAAAGTCCTGTCAAAGCTTTGCACTGATCAGAACGATTTTCGGTAGTCTCACTAAGTCGGTGATCCCACAAAAAATTAACACCTATATCCGTTCAACAATGGAGTATGCTGTTCAAGCATGGTCCCCAAGGTTACAAAATGACATGACATTGCTGCAACGCGTATACAACCGCGTATACAGCAGGTGACCGGGCTATATAACAGGCCATAAGAGAAGAGGATTGCAACTCTGAACCTATTTGACTTTTCGTACCGTCGTCTCAGGAGAGACTTGATCCTGCTGTTCAACATTCTGCATACAGTGCATCACCCACTTGAACACCTGTTTCATCGGCAAGAAGCACGTGATAGCAGATTGCAGGGATACAAGTTAATTATTCCACAATTTAGATTAAATTGTAGAAGGATTTTCTTTGCTGACCGTCTTTGTTTTATATCGAACTGTCTGTCCCCACATATAATTTGTGCATCAACCCTGAACTTGTTCAAGGCTGATCTTGACAAGTATATGTTGACCAAACTTAACCTTGCACCTGAATACACATGCTGACTTTCCATGTGTATAAAACATTTGTGTTGTTTTTATGAATTCCCCATATTTTTAATCTGTGGTTACTGTAAAGTATTTACATTTTGGACCATTAAATCTTTGAATTACTTTGAATTCAGACAACAATGTGATAATAAATATTGTCTCCGATCAGTTTAAATACGTTTAAGTTTTTGTTGACCATCATGGTACGTTTGTAATAAGACAATTCCTTGGTGGAAACAAAATTTCGGTCACCAGAGCAAAGTACAAAAATGCTTAATGATTTCCATTAACACAGCCACATTCGAGCTTTGCAGCAAGCATGAAATCAAAGTAACATATGCCGAATTTTTTTATGAATCTGTTATGAAAAACATGTAGTGACTGCTTTGATAGTGTCTCTTACACATTCTAGTGAGATATTGAGTCGTTTCAAACATTCTACTACAGCGTGAGTTGAGACCAGGAGTGCAATCATGGCATTGCCATAACTTTGGAAAGAGTTTCTCAATAACATGTTGATAGTCTTGATTTCGAAATGAAATCAAATGAATAAATATAACTCGACTGCTCGCCCAGAAACGAAAGATCGGTGGCATTGCTTAGATTTCTAACGAAATTCACTGGTCACTTTACAAACAATATTCGTTGAACATGTTACGTCCGTCACTTGCAAACATTCATTACGATGCTGTGTAATATGAAATATTTATTTGCTTGAGACACATTTCTCCGAATTCGTATAAAACGACGGCGAATTTAGCGAATTGGTTGCCGACTATTCTGTTCTATTATGACCGAATAATATTGCGAGTCATGTAACAAAACATCTGAATAAAAATCACAAAAGTTATAGAGACTGAAACGCTTAAACATTTATTCGAACATAAAGAAGCAACTGAAGGGGAAACATGTGTCATTTCAAAGGAGTCATTTTTGCAAATTCTTCCGAAAATAAACGAATGCCAGACGCTTACAAACGAGCATATCAAATGAATTGTCTAACAAAAGATGTTTTGCTTTCAGAACGTACATCCGATCAATCCAATGCAAACCAACCAAGAGCCAATTGATTCGGTATCAGCTGCCATAAATGAAAAACAAACCAGTTATTACGTGTTGACATTAAACATTCAATTCATTTATCTATTCTAGTAAAACATAATGAAATATTTTTTCTGTTTCAAGACATGCGAAGTAAAAGAGCAGTGGTCTAGCATTCTGACCAAGCTCAACCTGGAAATCAACTCAAACTCAGCATTTGTACTCAAACAGTGTGGAAACGCAATCGGATTTAAAATTTGCAGTCGCACTCGGAAATGGATTAAAATGCGAAATTTGGATTGGAGAAACCATCGCCTGTTAACCACCGATACCATATGGGAGACCTTTCGAAAACTTAGAAACCAGGTTATTAAACATATTGCTGAGGACAAAATACAGTATCAAGCTGATATAATGTCTAAAATGCAACGGACCCAAAGCTTCTTTACCAGATTGTGAACAAACAGTGCTCAATGAAACCAGGAGTAGCGGCCTTACGGACGCCATCTGGAATGACCACAAATGCAGCTGACACCGCGGATGTTCTCGTTAATTAATACGCTAGAGTATTTTTTTCAAAGAAAAGCGTGGATATACAACTGAATCCAGAAATAGCGCATCCTGTACCATTGGACACAATAACCGTTACCAAAGAAGAGGTGCTGGGAACTCTACTATCTTTGAATCCCAGAAAATCCCCTGGTTGTGATAAAATTACTCCGAATATACTCAAACATTGTGCACAATCTCTATGCGGAACTCTAACTCAGTTATTCTGCGAATCACTGTCGCGAAGTGTCATACCGACTGAATGGAAATGCGGTATAATCTCAACGATTTTTCAAGTCAGGGCGCGTTCAGAGCCCGCAAATTACAGGCCTGTTCCCTTGCTGTCCTCCGTATCCAAGGTGCTCGTAAGGATCGTTGCGAACAAATTGAGCAAATACCTTGAGGAAAATAATCTACTTTCGAGAGCGCAACACGGTTTTAATTCAATTCAATTCAATTCAATTTAATGGTCCAAAAAGCACATAGCTTTACAAAAACCACAGAATAATATGCGAATTACAAATAACATAGGTAGTAAAACGGGGTTTGTTTTCCTACTGATTAGTTCAGGAATCACGTGAAAATACATAGAGCAGAAATTGTTTTCAACCGGTTTGATAGGGAAAATATGTATAGTTTACTTGGATGCATTGGTTCAAAGCTTTATGATGCAGAATATACTGTTTAAATGTTTGGATTGGCCAACATGAAATTGTCCAAATTCGATTTGAATATATCCAAGTTGGGTGAATGTGCAACATTACAAGGTAGGCAGTTCCAGGTAAAGCATACACGTACAGAATAAAAGTACCTTCGACAGTGCAGTCTCGAGTCAGGAATATGTACTGTATAGTCGTGACTCCGGCTGGTTCTGCGTGGTAGTCGCGTGAATAGTTGATTTAGGGGATGGGTGGGGGTATGCAGTATATTGAACATAAGTATCAAATCACCTCTAAGACGGCGGTAGCGAAAGTCGAATAGATTGAGACTTGCAATACGATCTTCGTATTGTTTGTGCTTCAAACCGCGTACGAGCTTGGTAGTCCGATTATATATTCTCTGCAAGAGGCTCATGTCCTTCTGTAGCCAGGGTGACCAAGCCTGAACCGCATACTCCATGGTTGGCCTCAAGTACATATTAATTATTTGATGAACGGTTTGCTTAGTGAAACTCCCGAACACGCGTTTTAGCAGTAGCAGTACTCGCGACGTCTTTTCATATACAGCTGTGGCGTTATGCGACGGTTTCAATGTGCTGCTCACCCACACACCCAAGTCCTTTTCCTTGTCATTGCTTTCAAGAATATGGGAACCAAGGGTGTAAGAGAACTCAAAATATCTTCCAATAGTCAATACCTTGCATTTGCTGAAATTGAAAGGTAGTTCATTTCTAACTGACCAGTTCTGTAAGGCATCAAGGTCCAGCTGAAGCTGTCTGCAGTCTTCAGTTGTGCGTACTTGTGTCCACAGCTTGATGTCATCCGCAAATAACAAGATTTTGCTGCGAACAAGTTTCGGTAAGTCGTTTACCTAGATCAGGAAAAGAATTGGTCCAAGCACTCCTACCTTACTAACCTTCTCTTTACCCTTGACGATTGGAGTCGAGCAGTAGAATTTGGGGAACAATTCATGTATGTTACCACGATATGTCGAAAGCATTTGACCGTGTAAACCACAGTATTCTCTTATGTGGATTTTCAGTATTTTATTGGTACACAAAGCCTCTCCTGGACCATGGAACAAAATGACTTGTGTGTGTTAATAAGCAACACCATAAGGATATCGAGCCAATGCAACTACGTCTATCGCAAAACATCAAAGAAATCGTCACTCTTAAAGAGAATTTTCGGTAGGTTCTCAAAACGGACATTTCCCTGTATTATAAATACGTACATAAGGCCTACGATGGAATATACTGTTCAACCATGGTCGCCATGGCTTAAAAAATGTTGCGACTTTGCAAAGAATATAAAATCGAGCTACCAAACTAGTCACTGGACTCAGCCGGATACCATACAACGAGCGAATCAAAACCCTGAAATTATTGAATTATCCCCGTCGTCTTCTCCGGGGAGATTTGATTTTAGTTTACAATATTTTGAATACCGCAAATCACACTCTACAACGCTTTTTAAATCTAAGGGGCTCGCATAAGACAAGAGCTCACACATTTATTCTAACTGTCCCTCACTCGCGACTCAACTGCAGACGACATTTTTTCCGTGCGAGTTTGTTTTACTTGCAACAATCTACGGGATTATGTTGTAAACTCACAAAATCAGCAGATTTTCCAGAGAAGTCTTGATGCATTTTTGACCCCAAACCCGTGCATCGAAGAAAACTATACATCTGAACACCATACATCTATATTTGTCATCCCACCAATCGAAAACAATGTCTGCCCTTTGGATTTTTACCTGATTCTTTAACTGCTCAGTAAGCAACCTAATCCCATTTTTGCTTGTTATATTATTTGTTGTTGCCATATTATTCTGTGGTTTTTGTAAAGCTATATTCTTTTTAGACCATTAAAATTGAATTGAATTGAATCATAATTGTACTGTCCCTACCTGATAAGTGCAAACAGTACAAAACCAGGCGTGGGGTGTGAGATGGAAAAGCAGGCAAATACGAATTTTTATACAATGAAACATTGTTTAATTACTATAATGTGAGCAACACATTACTTTGTTCATCCTTAAGCGCCTTGAGTGCTTGTGATTCTGTGTATAAACACCGCCGTTCTTTGTACGAACCCTATGTAACAGTGACATTCAAATATAAATTTGTTTCCAAATGATATAGTTTTAACGGCATGCGCTTTAATGAAGTTGCATTTGTCCATCATTATACCATGTTAAGCATTTGAAACGCTGCAGATTATTACTTTTTCTCAGTACATTGGAGACAGCGATGACGTTTACACGACGACTCACAAAATGCACATTTAAACATCATTTATCAGTCACTTAAAACCTCTTCACTCAAGTTTGTCCCCCAAAGCACGCAAACATTTAAATGTAATTTTTTAAACTAATTGGAGGTAGCGATCAACTTGCACACATAAAAATTTGTGTTAGTCAATAGTAACAAAAAGAAATATCATAGAATGGATTCAAATCCATTCCATCGTTGACATTTATCTGCTTTTACGCGTTTATTAATTCTTACGGTGAACAGTGTTGGAATGGCCACCTATGTTGTAAAGTATGATGCAGCACACTAGACTCGTGCTACGATAACATTCACTTAATTACAAATGCTTATCTATTCCATGTATACGGACATTTTTTCATTGGCGGATTTCATCGCAGCCAAAACTAATTCACGGCACAAAATCGTCCAGCAATATTGTTACAAATGTAGCCTGATGTACGGCGATTTTTGATAAATCGCTAAATGACGAAATCACGTGTTCAAACGCCGCTGTATCAACCAGTCGACTAAACGCCCATCTCTCAACCGGCAGGCATAATTAGGCCAATAACATGTAACCGCGTCACGAGATCCAATACAGGCAATGCGATTAAAACGTCCTCTTTGAGGGTATTATCGATGATATGTTCTAATCGAACTGCAGTACCTCCATTGTTCGGAATTCAAATTCACATTAATTACTCACATTCAAATTCAATGTTAACAACTCACCAGAAATATGAAGAAATACAAAAATGAAAAAAGGAACACCGATTGAAACTGTTCTGTGGATTTATCCCTGAAGACATCCAAGCAGCCCTTTTCAAACGGGAGAAGGTTACTTGTGGTGGACAATTGTTTGAATCCATACATATCCCAACCGATAGGCCAAATGTAACATGCTAGCGGATATTGCAGATTCGCGAAAGGTACTATTCAGAGAAAAATAATACGTCTACTGCCGACATTGTTTGAGAATATGAAAGCGACCGAAAATGTTAAAAAGAATAGATATTTCATCGTTTCGCTACATACTTAATAATTATAGAGATGGTATAGTGATTGAAACTTGCTGTCAAACATACGTGAAATAGCGTGCCCAAATGCGAAGCATTTCTTACTTGTATTCTTCCCTCTTTAATACGGATGCAATGACACTATTTATTTGACTTAAAATATAGTTTGTTTACCAATCGTACAGTTTTGAGGCCTATAACATTAATGTGAACTATAAAAATTGTTCGTGACCGCGCTACAAATCTGGTGCTTTTACTATACAACTGGCCATACGAGGAGAGGATTGCAACTATGAACCTGTTTGACTTTTCGTACGGTCGTGTCAGCGGTGAGTTGATCATCCTGTTCAACATTTTGCATACAGTGGATCACCCACTTGAACAGCTGTTTCATCGGCAAGAAGCACGTGGTAGCAGATTGCAGGGCCACAAGTTAATTATTCCACACTCCAGATCAAATTATCGAAGGTTCTTATTTGCTGCCCGTGTTTGGTTTATATCTAACTATCTGCCTCCACATATCATTTGTGCATCAAGCCTGAACATGTTCAAGGCTGAACTTTACAATTATATGTTGACCAAATTTACCTTCGCATTTCAATACATAAGCTGACTTTCCGAATTGATAAAACATTTGTGTTGTTTTATTCCTTATATTTTAATCTATGGTTACTGTAACGTATTTGCTTGTAAAAACATTAAACTTCGAATTAATTTGAATTACTTTGAATTATTATTATTATTATTATTGTTACACAAGTCTTTACAGACGATGTGCCAACAATTATACCATGAAGAGGGTACATGAAGAAAGAAACATGTAGGTTCCATGGTTCTTGTTGAAGGCGACATACTACCCGGTTGCCAAGGCCGAAGTAGGGGGTTGGCTTAGGGGACCCCATCCGGAGCATTTGACTCAAAAGTCTACCCGCAAGGCAGCGGTTTTTTCCTCCACGAGAGCCGGTGACCATTTTGAGGGTTCTTGCGCCTCTCTTGAAGTGCCTCGGCGATTGTTCGAGTACGCCTTTCTAGCCTTTGCACGACCAGGTGCAACCTGCAAGGCAGCAAGGATTTTTTTTGCCCAGGGTTCACCTCCCCGAAGCCTTTCCCGCAATCGGGATGCCGCAAGGCGCGAAGGTTTGAATAAGGGTTTTCCTTCCCTTAGATGGACTGCCCTCCCCGAGGCTGACGACTCCATTACACCTAGCAAACTGGTTTTGAGTCTCCGTCCATCCTCTTCTGCCCCTTCTCCGGTTCATAGAGCAGTTCCGCCACGTGCAGCCAGTAGCTGGGGCTTTGGTGTTTCAGAGGATTGGCAACTCTTGAACCTGTTTGACTTTTCGTACGCGTGCAGCGGTGAGTTGATCATCCTGTTTCAACATTTTGGCATACATGGATCACCCACTTGACCGGCTTTTTTTCATCGGCAAGAAGCACGTGGTAGCAGATTGCAGGGCCACAAGTTAATTATTCCACACTCCAGATCAAATTATCGAAGGTTCTTATTTGCTGCCCGTGTTTGGTTTATATCTAACTATCTGCCTCCACATATCATTTGTGCATCAAGCCTGAACATGTTCAAGGCTGAACTTTACAATTATATGTTGACCAAATTTACCTTCGCATTTCAATACATAAGCTGACTTTCCGAATTGATAAAACATTTGTGTTGTTTTATTCCTTATATTTTAATCTATGGTTACTGTAACGTATTTGCTTGTAAAAACATTAAACTTCGAATTAATTTGAATTACTTTGAATTATTATTATTATTATTATTGTTACACAAGTCTTTACAGACGATGTGCCAACAATTATACCATGAAGAGGGTACATGAAGAAAGAAACATGTAGGTTCCATGGTTCTTGTTGAAGGCGACATACTACCCGGTTGCCAAGGCCGAAGTAGGGGGTTGGCTTAGGGGACCCCATCCGGAGCATTTGACTCAAAAGTCTACCCGCAAGGCAGCGGTTTTTTCCTCCACGAGAGCCGGTGACCATTTTGAGGGTTCTTGCGCCTCTCTTGAAGTGCCTCGGCGATTGTTCGAGTACGCCTTTCTAGCCTTTGCACGACCAGGTGCAACCTGCAAGGCAGCAAGGATTTTTCCTCAGGGTTCACTCCCGAAGCCTTTCCCGCAATCGGGTATGCCGCAAGGCAGCGGAGGTTTGGAATAAGGGTTTTCCTTCCCTTAGATGGACTGCCCTCCCAGGCTGACAAGCTCCATTTACCCGGAGCAAACTGGTTTTGAGGCGCCAGTCATCCGCCTTCGCCCCTTCTCCTGTCAGTAGAAGCAGTTCCGCCACGTGCAGGCCAGGAGCTGGGCTTTGGTTTTCAGAGGATTGCAACTCTGAACCTGTTTGACTTTTCGTACGGTCGTGTCAGCGGTGAGTTGATCATGCTGTTCAACATTTTGCATAAAGTGGATCGCCCACTTGATCAGCTGTTTCATCGGCAAGAAGCACGTGCTAGCAGATCGCTGGGCCACAAGGTAATTATTCCACACTCCAGATCAAATTGTCGAAGGTTCTTATTTGCTGTCCGTGTTTGGTTTATATCTAACTATCTGCTCCACATATCATTTGTGCATCAAGCCTGAAAATGTTCAAGGCTGAACTTTACAATTATATGTTGACCAAATGTACCCTCGCGTCTCAATACATAAGCTGACTTTCCGTATTGATAAAACATTTGTGTTGTTTTATTCCTTATATTTTAATCTATGGTTACTGTAACGTATTTGCTTGTAAAAACATTAAACTTCGAATTACTTTGAATTACTTTGAATTACAGCCTGGTAACGTTATTCGACTTGAATTTATGCAAAAACTTTGCTAATTTCCTGAGTGGAATTGCGAGACTGCTTTCTTTCATTATTTGCAGAAGCGCTCGAAAGTAGGTATCTGTTAGAAATGAGATACGACCTACACACGGGTTTTGCCAAGCAAGCGTATCATGTACTGATTCGTCCTGTTGAATCAAATGCATCTTCAAGTTTGCTTTCCTGGTCATCAATGTAGTATCAATTAGAGTACCCTTTTTAGAATTTTGAACTTGAATAGTTGCACACAAATGTTCGTATTAATGATCGCGTGAGAGCGTTCACATAATGAATTGCTTCGCATATGTGTACGTAATGTAGCTCGTACCAGATAGTGTT
Organism: Atriophallophorus winterbourni; assembly: GCA_013407085.1. Classification (NCBI taxonomy): domain Eukaryota; kingdom Metazoa; phylum Platyhelminthes; class Trematoda; order Plagiorchiida; family Microphallidae; genus Atriophallophorus; species Atriophallophorus winterbourni. The sequence goes on along the minus strand of JACCGJ010025644.1, from coordinate 18,462 downwards.
TTTAACATTGATCCTAATGTTCGCCTGGCTAACCTTTTAATAAACTGAACAGAATACTTGTTTTACTGATAACTGTTTGTCTATTTTAAATCATTTGGTGATATCGCGCGTATATCTAATGCGAATATTTCCTGATCAACAATTCGAATCACTATCTTGGGCATATTTTAACAATAACGGAACGCAATGTGGCATGATAAAACTCGAGAACCTGAAGGATATAGTCGCTAGATAAGAGTACAACACATGAGTAGACACTCAGAAATAGTCTTACAAATCGTAGGTAACGCGACCAAGGTGAAACTGTGAGTTTCAGTTACTAGACAACAGATGGATAGACAGATAATGTTAATGGAGCAAATGATGCATTGTCGAAATGTTGGGAGCAGGACTCTCGTATAAGTTATACGCCAACGCGATTAAGTTTGCTTGGTTGGAGTGTAGTGGCAAGCTGAATTGATGTGCATATGAATCTCACGGTTGTTCGAAAACATTTACTCAAGCTACAGGTAAACAGCTCTCCGGGCGAAGACGTTATAACGACTGATATTCCGATTTCATCCAAACTGTGTTGAACACAATGTGATTTTATGTAAGACTAATTAAATAAGAAATCGTGAAAGCAGACCTAAAAACTGGACCCAAAATTCAATCTACAAAGTTGGCTGTTGATCGGATTCCGCCAATTACCCCCGTGTGAAGCTCCTTAGGGTTGTTTACAACGTACTAGAACGTTTGGTGTGAAAACTTTCAGTCAGATTCTGAGAACTTATTTTACAGGCGAAACTGGTATACTTAAAAAACATATTCGCGTTTAGCGAACTTGCCCAGGAGAATAACAGCGAGTATAGATGCAAGGTAAGCTGTTTGCATGCATGTTTCTCAGATATGTCTCAAGATTTAGATTGCAGCGATTACTGTTTACTTCTACAAAGTTGCCGAAACTCAGCTTCAGTGAAAATCTGCTCACTTAGTTTAAACGTTTTCGTCTGAGTGCACGGCGAAAATTTCCCAGATATCAAAGTTACAAGCAGAGGCCGACGCGGCTCAGTACTTGATCCAAAACTGTTCCTGATGCAATGCAATTGGTATAGAGTTAACTTGTTCTTTGTGGTGACAACGTAGAACATTGAATGAATATAAAACCTGTGGTGGTTTCCTAATTATGCATGCAGCCATAAATAATTGGACAAATTGTAGTTTTGCTGGATCATTAGCGCTCGTATTAAAGCTTCCACTAAAATTTATAAGTGTACCCGGGCGTTTACTCTTGTTTCAAGTTCGTTCATCTGAACTTCAGTCCCTGTTCAGTTGTCCACATTAAATGTCTCCTGTTTCCGCCTCACAACTTGATGGCAATCCTCAATGTGCAACTATTTCATGGTTAAATCCATGGAGTGTTTTCAACACTCGTATGTGCTTTGTTCTACCCGAGAAAATAGTTCGATACGAACAAATCACCAAACGGAAATACCCGTTTCACAAGTCGTTGCTGAGTTTTGAATGGAAGCGGACTCGTAAATCATCGAACGCTGTCGAACAACCCGAAAGATGAATTGAAAGCAACCGAGCATGATTGATTGTTCTCTTTCGGTGTGGTCCAGTGTGAGCGACAAAAAAATAAAGAATACAAATTTTAATCATTATTATGCTCACCTGATCTAACATTGTCTAAAATTGAATAGACAAGCGTTTGTTACCGAAAAGTATCGATTATCTATATTGACACATATTGATTGTGAGTTCAATAAGAGTTCGACTTCGATCAAACCCAACGTTCATTTCAGAATAAGATGTTGAAGGAACTTTCATCACACAACACCACCAACGGGGTTTTGTTTTTTGTGCTATTGTCACATATAAGATAGCTAACCTGTAATCAGATTGTTTGTTAGGTCTGTAATCATTTCAAATGTATTAACAATATTTCACAAGTGTCATTTGGTGTTTTTTTATTACATTTTGACTACATTTTAATATTAATGTGGCACCCCCAATATTACCATCGCCGCTGTTAGGTCTTCCGATGATGAGATCTTGCCAAAACATAGGTGGTTGGACGGAAGGAGGATTTTCGGACTATCCTCTCGTTTTCACCAGATCTCACACCACTGGATATTTTTTTCTATCGGGATATTGAAAGACAAAGTCCTGATGCTACGGAACCTGCAACAGTCGTTGAATAGGAGGCGAAGCCATTGCGCGCATTGAATGCGCCCAACTTCAGGAATATTTATGCGACATGCGATTCCATGGCTTTGCGTTGTCGGCATGGCCTTGATCAAAATGGCCGTCAGTTTGAGACCAAGCAGTGAAATAATAAAACTATTTCTAACACTTTTTATACATTTGAAATAAGGAAATACTACGAGCACTATGATTAATAAATAGGTTTAAGTGTGTATACATTATATATTATATATATATATATATGATATATATATATATAGATATATATATATATATATATATATATATATATATATACATGGATTAGCATTCCGAAGGAAGATTCCTTTGTGATTATTGCATGCCCTTTAAAACTTTTACTATGGAATAGCGTGCTAATATTACTATCTAGCATGTCTCGTGAGACACGGTCCTCCCGCTAGCACCAAAAAAGTTACTCATGAAATCGCTGCACTAAGTCTGTTCTACCGCATTTTATGAGCTGCGTTAGAATTCCATTTTTGACAGAGCCTTCTATTTGGTTAAGCGTTTTATTGCTCTATTAGGCTTGCTAAGTGTATGAAGAGTATTTGATTGTTCAATGGTTGACAAAGGTTCAAAAGATTTCGCATTCTTTAGAGCAGAGTAAAGATAAGTACTAGACTGCTGCTCCGTCAGGTCGACAATGGTGTTACCGAATTAAGAGGTAGCGGGAGCTGTCATGAGTTTCGAAAGACTAACGGCTCATTTGATCTCATCATATATCCAATGAACTTTACCTATGCCGGAAACTTTTGATCAATTCAAGCCTGTTTGGGTTAAGTGTCAAAAAGGCATCCAGACTTCTATTAAGCATCTGCTGTAAACTCACCAATTCAGCAGATGTTGAAGAGAAGTCTTGATGCCTCTTTGACCCTTGACGCGTGCCTCGAAAAAACCTATACATCTTGACCACATGCATCTACATTTGCCATCCCACCAATTGAAAACAATTTCCGTTCATAGGATTCTTGAAATTCTCAGTAAGCAAACAAATCCCGTTTATCCTTGTTATACTATTCGTAGTTCCCTTAATATTTTGTGGTATTTTTGTAAAGCTATATGCTTTTTACACAATTAACATTGATTTGAATTAAATTGAATCTTCATATTTCAACTTTTTTTAACCGAAATCACTTCGTGAACCGATTTTCAGAGAAATATCGCAAGAGTTCAAGTCACCTAATCCAAGTTTGTGAGCTGTTGTTGAGCTGTTTGTTGAGCTGTTTACCAATGATCTCATTGTGATTAAAAACATCACTTTCTTCTATAGATTGTTAAGACTGTAACCACCTTCGTTGACATATTTTATACTGAATCTATTCAGCGGAATTGTTATGCAAATGTCTGAATGGAAGTTTTGAATTCTGTTTCATGTGGTTGTCCTGTCGCCTTTTTTGTTTCACCAAACATCACATATCTTGAATTGTTAACCTTCATAAATTTACACACATCGTCAAATAATTCATCAATTTATTTGCACAATTCGACGAACGTTTTCAAAACTCACCAGAAAATTTTACACTATCCGTTAAGCTTTTGCCACGCAGAAATTCATCCTTGTTTGATTTCGCACAGCATAACCACTGGAAAACACATTAAGTTAGTCAAGTTTTAAATGCCCCTCAGTTAACATTAATTTGCAAAATGATAGCACACGAGAATAGTTTTAAACACTGATTGTGATACATACGCAGCCACTTTTCAATCGACTCTTTCCAGTTATCTTTGTGTTTTACTGATGAAATTCCAATTATTGACATTTTCATTTTTAACACGTCAAACATATTGTAAGATGCAAGCTGACGTGCCAAGGGATTAGGCAATTGGTTCTGTCACTCTTTATACAAAAACGACCAATGCTTTGTAATTTGAAAAAGTAGAGTCAATCAGAATTTACTGTAGCTTTCTCAGAACTACAGAGACAGCAGCAGTAATAACTATGGAATAAATATGCGAACCCTAAGTACTTTAAAATGGCGAGGGTGATCAATGAAACGATAAAATATTTCACGCAAAAAAACAAGCCCAAAATCGAATTTCAAAAAATGAGGAACGATTTGACTTTGTTTAATTTATATCAGTACCTGAGCTTGTAATGAGACAGTTACGGGAATGTGGATTCGACAATTCGCGTGATATCCAACAACTAAATTTCCCACTGCTGGTGGCATCAAATTTTCAACAGAGTGTGGTAAATCAAAGGATTCGGGCACATTTCTAAAATGTATAACAGGCTGGGCGTCAAGACTTGCTACTCGTTCTCATGGAAACTATTTTAGACTCGTACATGTCATATTCTGTTCATCAGTTCCCAGATCAGCCGAACGTCCAAACTACTCATTGTGAAAAAATGTGAAATGAAAGTTCCAATCATACTTACCAGCTGCGAGATGGATGCTAGCAAGAGCGACTCTGGTTCACCACTCTGGATTGATTTATATTTCGAAACCAGAGATTCGAGTGTGGAAGCCGTTTTCAATTGTCTCTACAATAATGGAAATGTGAAAATCAGTAACTGTTCTTCTAAAGAGTTAGGCGGTGTAAGACAACTTACCGATGAATGATTAACCGCCTCGCCGTATAGGATCCCCACAACCATCACCATGTTTAACGTCATCATGAGAACATACTGTGTGGATCAACGAATAAATAAAAAATATAAACACCGGTGGTTATCAATAATAACCAATAGCACAACATGAAACTTGGTAAATACAATCATAAACCGGTTGTATGATGGACAGAAATAATATTGTCAACCTAGATTAGCAGAAAATTAACACCATGCCCATTGCTTCAAACCGTAAGTTGTTTATGAATAAAACCTCAGATTATTCTCAACCGCATAGACCTCAATGACCTGATAATGAATGTCTAGCAGCGAATTCAATTTTCTAAATGATTATGATACTCGCAAATGATGTTCGAACATACCGTTGAACACTCAGTGAACATGTTAAACGATGTCGTTCATTTAACCTGATAAATGCCACACACGTGTCACAGTCAGTCATCTGATCCCCATAATTTGACACGTAGTTTGTTTGATTGTCTAATTTGAGTAACAATACTCTGCTGTGAGATTGCGGTGTTCATGGGCTAGATCGCTTGCGCAAGAGTGAAATAAATTAGTTCATTGCTTACAGTCGCATCAAAGCATGCGTATTCACGCGACAAGTAACTTAAAATGCAATTTTGGATTTCTTTCGAAACCTTTTTAAATTACCAAATTTTAAATTCAAGCATCCATAACAATAAAAAGGTTTTCAAATCATGACGGTCGAAGTATATTAGAAACAGTAGATTAAGGATCACTAAATCGGGTACACGCTGAATCGTGCGGATATGCTTTGCTCTAAGTAGAATAATTTCACTAAAGTTACTTTGCAATGATGGTTGCTTTTCCCTATCATGTATTTGGTGCTGTTGTACGATGTTAATATGGTTCGATTCACTGATAGAGAACACACTGAGACTGTTCTTATTTGTAAAACTATTAGACATCGTTGCACTCCCTGCATCTTTCACATCAAATCACAATGTGTAGATTTTCTGGATTTTTGGCATACTTTGAAACAGTGTTCCATGTGTTGTATACAAACAGCGTACAGAGTTGGACGAACTTCGAATAATATTCGGGTGGTTTTTTCCAATACACTTCGTTTGTTAACCGCGCGGGTTGTCTCGTCCTAAAGGCTCAAATAGTATATCGTGATCAATGAATATATGAATATAAACTAATCAATGAGCTTCGAAACTTACCTCACACTGAGCTATCTGGGTGATTTATTTTGACTATCGTACTTGAAGAAGAACCCTAATCGACATGAACCCAAAACATAAGACGCAAAATACCATTTACCGTCGACCCAGAAGCAAGGTAAATGGTGAATGGTGTTTGCTGAATTCAGCACATCTCAAAGAGACATTGCTATATTAGTCAATGCGATATGCCTTCGAGTTGATTTTAGTTTAAGTATATTTCATATAGTTAAGAGGCTAAACTATATGTAATCACAAATTTCAAGATTTAAAAACATAATAAAATCAGAGTTGCGCTGATATAACTTCGAAGGATTAGACTCTGTTTTAAAGTAGTCATTCAATAATATTTTACTTGTTTTTTATTATGTGCAATTATAAGGCCAATGGAGTTCTCCTAATTGGATCCGGATTTCTTCGTTTTATGCGTGTAAACGGAACTTTACTCTGTAACCATAAAATTTGCGAAACCAAATCCGCAATTATTAGGCGTCATAGGTGGAACGACCAATGGGAAGCTCATTCATAAGGAGTCGGCGGCGATTACATTACTGCCCACCTTTAATTCATATATGCATGAGAATAGTTGGATCAGTTCTAGGCAATCGCTTTCCTGGGTAACGTGATATGAAGAGCTCAAACGTTCAGCGTCATGTGGCCGGCTTACATTGAGTCATTTCGGAAGCAAGTGCTCAATCTTGGGTTGCGTTAATCACGACAATGTTTGGTGAGAATAAACTGTTTACCTAAATAAAAGCCGGTTGATATGATGCTTCATATCTAGATTTTGTTGCTGAACGTTCATACAGCTTAGTGAATTCAATTCAAACAACACAACGCGCGTTGCTCTACAAAGCTAATCGCTCTGCTTCACAGCCCTAAAATTGAGGTACTAACAAAATCGGTAGAATCATGAAATCTTACCAGCGTCCGAACATAGCTTCTGTATATTGTACCCAACACTGCTACTGTCACAGCAAATGTCAGTGAAAGCGATCCGAATATAATGAGTGATGCTCCTGAGTTGACTGTAAAAGGTGAGTTGACCAGATTGAATTGATTAACATGAGGAATAAAATCAAGTAAGTAACGGTGAACAAGTCGATCAAGTTCATTGCTCATATCCAGACAGCCGTTGTCTAAATAGGACAAAACTAACGGTTCGTCCATTGTTGCGGTATTTGCCTTTTATAAGTAAATGACGTTACCACAACTCTGACCTCAACACGACTGTCCCGGTTGTAACGTCGATCTGATTTGTCAATCGATTTCTCGCCAAGTGGTTAACTTCATGTTCTTGGCTCTTTTGACCGACCTTGACGAATTGCAGATCATTCGATAGCGACTGACGTTGTCCATCACATCATGTTTGTGAGGATGCTGTCGCCGAACCGTTCTCATGCAAACCTTACGAAACCGGAATTATCAAGTTATCGCGATTGTAGTCATAGGTTGTGTCTCGGCTTCCTGGTCTTGTGTTGCGCCGGGTTGCGGTGTTCTGTGCTGTTTAGCTCATGTAGCATTTTGCGAGCTTTGAAACGAATTGCTGTGGCGGCATTTTCGTGTATTTTTGAGCCCCTTTGTGATACGGGCCGGAAACAGTGGGAAGCTGGATTGGTACGATCGAAATAGCCCTCGACTGGCGTACGGAATGCTTTGAACGGATCAGAGGATCAACTTTGCTTGTACTTTTTGTTCTAGTCGATGCTATTCTCGCACTACTCACAAATTTCAAGAACATTGCTTTGTGATCGCTTAACCTATAGAATTACAATACGACACTGTCTTCACTGATGTTATGTAGAAGATTGAAAACAATTCCAAGCGTGGTGACCGCTTTAGTCGTCTTTGGCGCATGGTATTTCACGGTAGTGCTTCATCTCGTCTTCCTGTGGCTACATTTGGTCCAATGATTCTGATATAATTGAGGATAATTCTATAATTTACTTACTTACCAAATATGGTTGACGGGATCTTTCGTAACACTCTTTCGGAAGGCTGTTTTTTTTAAAAGATCGCTCCAGTAAATTTATTGTCCGCTCAATAGTGAAATCATGAGGTGAATCCATATAAATAAACAAATGGAATACGAATGAAGGAATTTTCGTACATAATAGACTAATTTTCTAAAGAAGGATGCGTGTACACCTGTACTCGCACTAACACACCACAACCGGTTGTGGCTGTTTGCCGTCATTAAGTTGAAGACTCAGTGCTGTTTGAAACCGTGCAAATCCATGAGCAGTTGGTAACAAGTAGCAGTGTTGAAAACGCTGCAATGAAGTTTAAGTGACGAGATCAATTATTATCGTTCCAAATTTTCTCAAGATGTCATCGCCTTGCCACACGGATTTTGCTTTGAGGTTTTGCTGCGCAATCGGCCCCACGGCCCTTAAAAACAGTCTTCGTAACTGGCCAAAAGCTTAATGTAGGTTTGGCATTAAGTTTGAGCTGAATTTTTTAAAGAGAGTTCCTCAAATACTAAGGTTCTTACTTTTCGAAATATCCTGATGTTGATCACCACAGAACCCAAGTGAAAGCGGCAATGAGGAGGTTGCCCTCTTAGCCATATATTATCTTATATGTAAATGTCAACTGGATTGAATTAATTTATTGGTATATATGCACCTAAACTCACCAACGCTCGGGGTAGCGTTCTTCTTCCAAACATTATTAGCCCCTCGGCGAAGTATTAATTGCATTCTGAAAAGCTCTTCGTCGACAGACCCATCCCTGATATTCCCAGCGTGTAGGGCACCACCAAGTCCGATTGCCGAGATACTGATTACCTAAATTTGAAAAATCATTTTGAAATAAACTCGTCTCATTTATCAGTGAATGGAATTACGTAAGTACGTTAGTTTAAAATGGTCAATCGAAATGTTGAATTTGTTTCGTTTAGATTGGATGATCCATGTTGTCCAAATCCATCCTCAGTTTCTTACAATCATCTGCAGAACTGATTGGCGTTCAAATTTTCATATCATCAGCGAACTGGTCCATTGTGGATTATATGAGGTGAAGTAAATCGTTTATGCATAATATAAAGAGAAACAGGCCTAGCACGGATCCTTTTAGGACTCCGCTGGTGGTTTGAACATTTGGGATAGCATTCCGTTTACTTTAACTCGGGCGTAGCGATCTTACATGTTGTCGCACAACCATGGAAGGAACGGTTCACATATTCCTAAACGTATCCGTTTTTGACGAAGCAAATTTTGATTGACTATGTCAAAATCCTTAGGAATGTCTAAGTAACAGATGTGAATGCAAGAAATTATATCGAACTACTTCGTCCAGTCGTCTAACGCTACCAGAAGATTTGTTAGACTAGAACGATGAGATTGAAATCCATGCTGCGCTGTCGAAACAAATTACGCAATTCAAAGTGTGCAACCATTCTTTCCGCGAATATGCTTTCCACGACCTCACCAATAACAGGCAATAGTGTGACGGGACGATAATTTGCAGCATCAGATCGGCAGCCTCCTTTGAAGATAGGTGTAATCACGCCGGTCTTCCAATCTTTCTGTACCACTCCCTTAAGTAACGAATAGTTAAACAGACTGGAAAATGGTTCACAAAGCTGACGATGGCAGAACCTCAGCACATCCAGTGTGATGCCATCCATACATGGGGATTTTCGTACATTTAGTTTGAGCAATTGTCTTGCGACAATCTCTTGTTTTATCAAAATTTCGCTCAATGTTTCAATTCCTGAGTCGACTGAATTGTCACAACGTTCCACTGAAATCTTTGGCACGAACACTATGAAGTAATAAATCGCAAGAGTATTTGCGGTTACCAACGCAGTCTCAGTGAGTTTTACACCGTTCTTTACGACAATATCACCCGGTTTGCAATTGCTTTCCCGTTCATGTTTTGTATAGTGACTTATGGTTGCGTTCCATTTTTGACAGCATCATCAATTGATGCGCTTCCATATCATCTTGAATCAGTGAAGACACTTTGTTGCGTAACATATTGAAATGTTACCAAAAAGTAGCAGTATTGTTGATTTGTGCTGCATCCATGCTGCTCGTTTGAACGCTATCCACTTTGTCGTTCTGCTGTGCACAACGAAACGAAGTTCATATTCCGATCTTTTAGGAACGATCTGCGAGTTCTCGTCTATCTTCAGTTTCAAAAAAATCTACAAGTTCATTCCATTGCGAGTCATGGCTAATGTGGCCCATCTGCCAATGCTAAATCTGCACGAGCGACTTACTCAGGGTCAATTTATCTACCCGGCAAACCACCCCATTCAAAGCAAGAAATTTAAGAGTACTACAAACATAGTCGAACCTAAGGACTGGATGGTCACTGAAACCCAGCAGAGCCTGAAATCAGATCGCTTCGACAGATTGTGCTTCCGATGTTAACACCAAATCCAAGACGGATGGACGGTCAGAACCTCTTCTCCGACTGAATTCGTGAACATAGTCGATCAAACGGACTGAATCTAGTAACTCTCTAAATCGGTATTCTAGCGTTTGTGGGGTGTGAACGTCTTTGAGGGTAGGCAGATTAAAATCTCCCATAATAAGTATTGTTGCTTGTTGAGTGCGAGTCAAGCGCTAAAGCACTTATATCAACCGTTCGTTGTACGATTTCGTAGAAGAAGGAGGCCGATAGACCACAGCAATCATGCAAACTTCACCAGACATCAGCGTTAAAGAGCACCAAATTGTATCCTCGAGGAGGAATTCTGTGTTGTCTATTGGAAGGCACTGGAGGCGATTATGATAATAAAGAGCAACACCGCCACCATTTCTCTCTCGATCGTTCTTTATCAAATTCATATTTGGAATGAATATCTCTGTCCCAATCAATTGGGAAGAATACCATGTTTCTGTAATAGCGATCATGTCAGGTGAGTAGTCGAGCATATCTCGGTTTACTCCGCTAATTTGTTGGACAGGCTTTGCGCATTTGTATAAAAACATCCTATAAAGTTCGTAGTGTCAAAATCATGAAAGGTTATGAATGAGCCGACTCGGTTAGAGTCGGAATGCTCAAGATTTTTGGAGCTACCGCATGATATTCGTTTGAACCGCATCACTAGGCGTTGATGGGTCGGTACTATCCGTTTGCTGGCTTCCGACTATAATCCTGGGCAAGCTCAAATTGACGTTTTGGGGTAGGTTTCTACTATTAGCTCTCCATTCACGTTTGATACTATCGGTCATTTCGGTTGTCAAGACGGTAAGCTTTAACGGGCTAGGACCGTGCCCTTTATAGTTGGCAGGCCGTGGTAACCTAGAAGCATCCAAAAATATGGCTTTTTTAATACCGAATGTTTCGCTAAGTATTTCCACTGTTCTTAATCGTGCTCAAACTTTTCTTCAGAAGGCACGTCAGCAGTATCTTCTGGAATGGATTATATTCTTCTCGAGATTTTTTCGACGAATTTCGCTCCCACCACGGTAGATCTGTATGGATACGACATGTAGATTCTGGAACACCTCTATGAAGGTAAGCATTTAAGAGTACGTTGTCCACGTCCTCCGCAGATTGCAGTGTTATTCGTTGAAGGCAGATGAGGGAGTAACTGTGGCTTGTCTCAACTTACTACTGATTTTATACCACTCAACTAAGCCATGTTTTTGCTTAGCTTCGAACATCGTTTCCCGTGACTCGGTCACGTTGGTACATATAACACTAAGGTTTATACCCTCGGATTTTGGTTTATAACTTGAGTCTGTCTCTTTGAAATGGTTTAGCTAAAATCCCTTCTCGCATTTTTCAAGTGGAGCAGTCACTGATCCCGGCAAACACTTATCCGTTTTAGTCACCATCTGCGCGGTTATCTTAGGAAATGTTGGCCAGTTCGAGTAAGATGGATTTTCTATCGGCTCTTTGGCAGTAACCTCTAAGTCGGGCAACAATGGTGTCTTTATGACGTTTTTTTAGCAGTTCATTTAGATTTTGTATACTGGATTCCATTCCATTTAAACGTGTCACAATTTTATTCTCAGGGGTTTTCGCCTCCGAGAATGACGCAGTGGGCTTGGCCATGCAAATCTGGCAAAATTCACAAACACCGAGACAATAATCTCCGTTAATAATTGCTATCAAATCCGAGATCCGCGATTTGTCGCGTTTTGCACTTTCGACAAGCAAACGTAACACGTGGCAGACCTCGCCTTAGGAGTTACCGACTTTTGGCAAACCGTACACCTGCATTCCGATGCGCTTTGTTTTGTTTTCTGGGTCATCGGGTCTGGGTTGTGAGCAGCACTGTTCAGTGGTGTGTGCACAAGCAGTGGTTCTGTCGAGCGATCGATGATATATATCGCGAGCGCGACGAAAAGCGGTGTTCACGAATAAGAGCAAAATCATAATTGAATCGTGCGATACGCTTCGGTAGTTGATCACACGATGTTGAATATATGACCAGTCGATGGCGAACAATAAGATCTTTCCGATGAAGTTAATCTCCTTTAGGAATTAAAGAGTATTAACTGCGTTGCACGCGTAGATCCAATATGGGATAAACATGAGAAATCTTAATTTGCTCGTATTATTGAATACCGCTACAAGAATGGTATATCCAGAAAGGTGACTTCGAGGGGACTCCAACTAGGTATATTATATCCATGTACGTGAAAGTGTAAGAACACTATATGCTGCAAACCAGGAGCTCAAAATAATGCCACCTCACTTTTTGTGCCAATTGCAAATTGTAGATGGCGGAATTAATATTATAATTTTGTTTTGCTTAACGGCAAGTGGATGCATCCATTGTGTTTAATCGTCGAAATGTTCTTCTAAGCCAGTCTACAACGTGCGAACACCATACTAAGACAATGTCGTCTAGAATGTGGAGGCAAAATCTTCGACGTCCATAGAATACCGTTCTATGGAATTTTGGCACTTGAAAGTCAACCTCTTTGCGCCAACATGATTTAGAATTTCCTGTCGGTCCTATTCTTGGCTTAGGTCCTATTCCTTGCTTTTGTCTAATAAGTCAGCAACTTATTCATAATAAAAATAAGAGTTAATCTACACCCTATCAGTTCTACGTGTACGAATTTATTGTTCACTATATTTTGGTATCCTCTCACCGATACTCTTCTCTCTAACAATAGACTGGATTATGATACAGGTGACCGATGACAGGGCAAAAGGCATTCCATGGACCCCAGCGGGACCGCTAGAAGACCTGGACTATGTGGATGATGTTGTTCTCTTGGCGTGCAAGATCAGTGACATCCAGAGCAAGAGCGATCGACTATCCGAAATTGGCAAGGCGGTGGGTTTAGAAATTAACGCTGGCAAATCAGAGGTAATGCGGAAGAATGTTCCGGAGCAACCACCAGTGTTTGTGGACGGTCAACCGCTCAGTGAGGTTACAGATACAGTCTACCTTGGGAGCAAACTGACTGTAAATGGTGACTGTGGAGATGAGGTCAGGAGAAGGATCGGGAAGGCGAACCAAGCATTCTGCATGCTGAATTCCATTTGGAAATCCTCCGCTCTCAGCATTAACACGAAGATCAGACTCTTCAAGAGCAACGTTCTGAGTGTGTTGCTGTATGCATCGGAATGCTGGAAGACGACCGCTGCCATTGAGCGCAGAATGAACGTGTTTCAAACTAAGTGCTTGAGAAGGATTCTACGAATTTTTTGGCCACACACCATTTCGAATGAAGAGCTCCTGAGAAAAACTGGTCTGGAGGTGGTATCTACCGTAGTCAAAAGACGACGGTGGAGATGGTTCGGTCATGTCTGCAGGATGGATCCCAGTTCGCATACGAAGGTAGCCATTCACTGGCGTCCGCAAGCTGAACGAAAAAGGGGACGGCTCAAGGAAACTTGGCGCAGAACTTTGGAACGCGAACTACATGCACAAGGATTCAAGGTGCAGACGGCAACGGAAGCAGCGGCAGACCGGAACCACTGACGTGAAGCTGTCTCCGCCTCATGTGCCACCCGGCACGGAGAGGACTGAGTGAGTGAGTGATATTTTGGTATGTTAGCTTATTAATGATGCATATTGTTTATATCCCTAACATGATCAGTTTGGGCCTCTGAATGAGTCCATAAAAATACATATTTGTATGCCTTCTCACCACACACACGCACACCACTACCGTTACGTGCATTTTGAGCTCATCGGGTATGAATAGTAGAATCAGGACCGGCATGTATTGATATAATTAATTCCGTGAAACAATTATTAAGTGTTTTAGCATATTGAAAATCCATTTTAGGAAAATAGGAAGGGCTTACAACTGAGAAAACGAAGTGGACGATCGCCCAAATATTTGCCCAGCCGTAGCAACAAAAGCTGAATTGAATCAATTTGAAGGAAATATTAATCACATTTAAGAAAGCGAATTCATATTTGTTTGAAGATAATTAACTTCAAGACTGAGTAGATGTTTAAATATAAAGATCATGGTATAGGACAGACGCCAGGTGAAATTTCTGCGGTATTTTGCTGAGATAAAATCATTTCGTTGCTTTATATCCAATCACCTGGTTCAAGGCTTACTTTTGTTTCACATTTTTTACATGGTTACACCAGAAATTGTTTTATCGCAATTATATAAAATTGGTCACGATGCCATCATGACCAAGTTCAAACGATAATGTTTTTGGAAAACTATTAATTTTAAACACAGTTATAGTTGAATGCAATCGTCAATCAGATCTACACAACCAAACATTAGACAACGGATCCACACAATGGATCTAAGTTAACCGATCAAATCAACGGAACCGACCAGTTTTGGAGTGCTACCATCCCTCCACTTACTGACTACAAACGATTTCTGGTTGTTTGCCATCCTTAGGTGGAGACAGTAAAATCAAATTTAGCGAGCCGGGAAACACTGGTAAAGTGGTAAACAAAGCTTGTATGCCACTGCTAATAACGGTTCCAACAAAGAACCACGATGCTCAAATAGAGGAAACCCAAAGTGATTCCTGGCCAAGCGCTAGATGTGTATTTAAATGACCGAAATATTGTAGTGTTCACTTCGACATCCCTTACAAACCAGAACCGGTTTCCGGCTGTTTGCCGTCATCAGGTGGAGACAGTAAGATTAGGTTAAGTGAGCCTTGAAAAGGGTAAACAAAGTTATATTTGCATGCCATCGTTAATCAGAATTGCACAGATAATATTTAGATGACGGCGGATCTAGGCTAACGGTCAAATCAATGGAAGTGATCATTTTGGGGAGTGCACATTTCCATTTGAATTACACGTCATGATAGTTTTCCGGCAGTTTGCCGTCTTAGTATGTTACAACTCATAGATTTGCTCATTTCAATTGAAATGATCGGTTGAGTTAGAACAAAGGTGTGAATCGTTCATTCAAATTTTGAGTGTGACCATCTGGAATCTGATGGACAGTGACATTCAAGTATAACTTTGTTTACCACTAATCCTCCGTTTCAAGGCTCACTGAAAATAAGCTTAGTGACTGCACCTGATGACAGGACGCAGCCTGAAAACTGTTGTGGTGTGTAAGTGTTAAACGAATGTCAAATATTTGTATGATTAGCTTCCGATTTAAATAACATACCACATTTCACTTTGGTAATTCTGTTCAAGTTAAGCCTTCGAAACTGTTTTTGTGTACGATGGTCGCTTTAAGTAGAACACGGAAATGATACGTGTGTGTGTGCTTCAATGCTATTTTTCCAACACGTTTAGAAACACGAACTCTGAGTTCAGCCGAATTTTTTTCGGAATCAGTCATAACAAACACACATACACGTACTCTGCGACAAAATTTTATTATTTCACGGTGAAATTTTGGCGCGGATCAGTTCCAGACGCATATGGGGTGCCGCATGAAAAATGTAATGCTCACGAGTAAAAGCAACCAGAAATAGCAGAATTCTCATCACAATAATATAGCAGAAATTTACTTCCGATAGTGTATTATCAATAAGCTATTTCATATTGTGTTTTGAACAAACTATTTTGAAATATACGAAGGTAATAGTTCAGAAAACATGTAGTATATAGTTGGCATCTAGATAAAAATAGGTTGAAAAGAAATCGTGATCCGTTGGACAGTGGCTACCTAGCAGTTGAGGCGCTAGGAAATGTCTAGGTCAAAAGCTTCCGATCATTGCGCAAACAGTTACCGCCTTTTGTGTTAACATTGGTTGAAGTTGTAGCACCCATGAATCCATATTCAATGAAGCTCCGCTATAGTTACCAGCTGCGTGTCGTATAAATAAAGAACGGTGTTGGATCCATTAGGATAAATCGCCCACGTGAATTCACACATATCCCAACTTGCTGAGGAACAATGAGTTACGTTGTATCATGTATCATTAATTCTCGTTTGCGGTAACTAGAGTTACCAAATTAGACAAACGGTTATTAGGTGTCCCACATCGTGTGCTGTGAATCGCATTACATTTCATAGCATTCTACTCATTGTTGGTTCTAACTTATACTCTTGGAATTTCATAAACGTGAGAGAATTAAAAGATGTTTGACATCATGAACCGAAGAAGTTCAAAAACAGCATATATACATTACCAGTAAATCTGGTGTGGAATCTGAAAAGCATTCTCCTTCTCTCAACCGAGTTGGAGACTAGCGAAATACTAACGAAACGATAATTGCCTGTACACATCTAGTGGCCCCAGAGAACGGGAAATAAATGATAATAAAATTACAGAGCACAAAAATTCCCACCAGATTGTTACACCGAGTTTGAAGCAGCTTCTCAAGGAACCCACTAAACAAAACTGTACGAACTACCGTCAATTTGGCTGATTCCGTGTTAGTTTCTCACTGAACGCTTAGATAAATCCTTTCGCAGTGTCTCTTATTTGAGAAATGTTGATGGAAACATTGTGAAAGTAGCGTCACATTTGGAACCACTGTCAGACATAATTCGTGCAACACAACACACTATTAATTACTGGTTAGCAGTAAGCGTCCTGGTCATAAAGTGAAATGATTATTTCCAAGAAAATCCTACACGAGAGAACCGTTTAGCCACAACATTCAACGTTTGTTTTGAAACGGTGAATAGATTTGCATGACCATAAGATATACGACTTGTATTCTAATAATGTGTGCTTTCATATTACAACATAAGTGGTTCGAGAGGAAAAATAATTACAAATACAATTGGGTGGGAAAGTTTTCTTAGAAATATATATATATTCAAAGTATCAAGGATTTATGGTTAAAAATTTAGTACTTTACAACACCACACAATTACAAATTTATACTTGAATGCAACTATTAAATAACTTTCGTACCACGAGCCACGATGTTCAAACACTTACACAGCACTACCTGGCTGATTGCCGTCATCAGGTGGAGACAGTAAGATTAGGTTTAGTGAGACTTGAATCAGTGGATAAGAAGTAAACAAAGTTATACTTGAATGCCACTGTTACATAGGGTTCGTACAACGAACCACGATGTTCAATTAGAGAATCACAACATGTGTGGGTGTGACCAACACATTACTTTAGTCATCCATAAGCGCCTCGAGCGCTTGGCCAATAATCACTTTGTGATTCTGTATTTGAACATTGTGGTTCTTTGTGAGCAACAAAATACCTTGAACTTTGATGAGCGTCATCGTACGAGTCCCAGTATATGATTGCGTATTTTAACTTCGTGGTTTGCTATGCGAAATCTACTGAATAATAAATTGAAAATTTAACTTAGTTTACATCTTAAATTTCGCTTCACTATTTTCAAAAGCTAATCGTACTTTCTTTAGTGAAAAGCAGCGAGAAACTAGAAACGTTTGTGGGCGTAAACGCTGTGGATGTGAGCAATAAAGTACAGAGTTTATCAGGGTTTAAAACAGAATAATTTATCTAGCTTCTGATCAAATATTTGTTGTAGGTGTGAAATACCCTTACAGTAAAATGTCGTACTTCATTGAATCACATGAAATTGAAAATAATCCCTGAGCTATTGTAATGTATTGTATTGTATTGAATTGAATGAAACTACCAACCCAAGAATTGAAGTGAGAATCAACCACGCTCAGTCATCGAATTACGCGGTATATATTGATGTATATAAGTTTATCAATGAGAATATGAATAACAGTATTATTGATTGTCACTTGAACAATCGCCAGATACACCGCAAATCGCAATCGTCCTCGGAGTTTTGTAATCTCGAATAGGTTTGTTCCTCAGTCTTTCCGATCGTCTGACAGGTTCACTTGATTCAGTATTCTCGGAAAAAATATAGAAGTGTTTTGTAATGATTGCTAACGCAAATGACCTGAATCCTTTTAGATGACGCTTGTGCAAAGTTCCGTCTTCCAGATCAAGTATTTTTACCATAGTTCTTCGAATTTTGTCTAATGCGATACCCGTACTTGGACGGTAATCATTCTCACGATAATATGATACTTTGGCGGATCCAAGTTCCAGCAGATTTGATCTCAAGGATCAAGATTTTGATAACATGGATGATGTATTTCTAGTGGTTGAATGTTTACTTTTACGATATTGAATCAGGAAATTGACAATAAA
>JACCGJ010025643.1:0-12049 GCA_013407085.1 Atriophallophorus winterbourni | reverse complement strand
TCCCTATAAAAAGCCACAAAAAATCCAATGATGACATCACGACGCGGCGGATGTGACTCGCCGCTCCAAAAGTCACTGCCCCTTGTCCTATCCAAGGACATTGTATGGTGCACAGGCAAAAACTGAAGTCACCAACCTATCAACGGGGTTATCGGGCTCCGAACTGGAAATTCCCAGAAAAAGGCGTATGAACCGCTTCGTCGGTCGCCGGCCACCGATAGGTGCGAACCTCTCTCGCTCCACTGCCTTGTGGGTAAAGGCTCGGGATGGGACCCCCTAAACGAAATCTCCCCTACTTCGGTGTAGGCAACCGGGTAGTATCATGCCTACGTTCAACGATGCCGATGACAACGCTTTGTACCCCCCTTCTCGCTTTGTACATCTCATTGTTTATGTTGAACGGCACTATATCTGTATCAGATTGTGCAAATATATATAATATAATAATAATAAAATAAATAAAATAATAATATATATAATATAATAATAATCCTGGATCTGAAAGCACCGCTCTTAGATTCGAGGTATTCTCTCGAAATTGGGACAATTTTTATATTTAAAATCGACTTGACTGCACCTGTCTACAATCTCATGACAGTATTTAACTCGAATACACATTGCAATTAATATATGTATTCATTTATTTTCCACGAACGCATACATATTATCTTATGATAATGGTGAAGTCAAATGACTTTTCGCTGTCATCAAATATTTGAATCTTTCATTGTATAAACCAAACTTACTAGTGACTTCAAATTCAAAAGTTGTCTACCAATTTTCTATGAGTTCATAAAACACTGAACATAATCACCACTGACTCCATCTGACGAACACGAACACATTTACCCCGGTTATTGAGTGTAACTGTTAGTGATGTTTGCAACATTCTACTTTAGCTATATCTTTATTTGAGCCTAAAAAGCAATGCCGTTACAGGCGCGATAGGATTTTACTTAAATTAAAACACTCCAATCGCATTGTAGATTGTCCGGTTGACGTGAAATGTTATCCACCAAAGTTGAAATGAATGTTTGCTCAGTACGTTCGTTATTGCAAAGAACCGACGAATGATACGTCAAGACTAAACTACCATTTAACTTCAACAATTACAGGCTTATGAATGTGGGGAATCGAGAAGAGTTCGCACATCATATAGGTTTATATGTCCTTGAAAATTGCAGTGAAGAAAAGATTTGGGTGTCTGGATATGCTCCAGTTTAAAATCCTCACATCAAACTAACACTGCTTTCACAAAGACAACACGTGTCCAAAATTTACTCGAACGGGTATTTGGGAAATTTTCGCCCAAGTATCATGAATACATTTGTGAATTCAAGGATTAATCCTCATTTGTAAATTGAAATTTAGCTTTCAAGTGGGGACTAATCTAAGTCCCACAGTCAGTGCAATACAGCACCGGTAACTGTTTGGAATAATTTTGCAACATTCCAATAACAACATGATTGTAGTTTTGTTTAAAGTCAGATTTTTTATAAATAAGTAGTATATGACGTTCGAAAAGCAGAACGGAAGCACACGACCGGTTTCGCGGTTATTGCCGCTTATCAGGTACGTGTATCCGTGACCTGACATTCGAACGCCGTTCTGACTTTGTGCTAAACCCGTTACTCGCTCACTGCATGACATTAAAACGAAATTAGACGAACTTTCATTGAATTAGCCGAATACTTATATACTGTTTAATCGCGGGTATACCACCGCGCTACAAAACTGGTGACCGGTCTATACAACAGACCATATGAGGAGCGGATTGCAACGCTAAACCTCTTTGACTTTTCGTACCGTCGTCTCAGGGGTGTCTTGATCCTGCTGTTCAACATTCTGCATACAGTGGATCACCCATTGAATACCTGTTTCATCGGCAAGAAGCACGTGGTAGCAGATCGCAGGGCTACAAGTTAATTATTCCACACTCCAGATCAAATTGTCGAAGGTTTTTCTTTGCTGTCAGAGTCTGTTTTCTATGGAACTCCCTGCTCCCACATATCATTTGCGCAACAAGCCTGAATATGTTCAAGGCTGAACTTGACATTTATATGTTGACCAAATCCAACCTTACACCTGAATACACGTGCTGACTTTCCATATCGATAAAACAATTTTGTTTTTTTATGCATTCCCTATATTTTTAATCTGTGGTTACTGTAAAGTATTTGCTTTTTGGACCATTAAAACTTTGAATTACTTTGAATTAGTTTGAATAAACAGCTTATAATGTCATATACACGTAAATGTAAATTTTTACCATCCTGTTATTATTATTAAGGTTGTTGTTTTTTAAGTCATTAAAAAACTTGAATTATCTTGTGTGCTACTTTGTGTTGAATGAGATAAATGACAACAACTCCCCACTCCATTCCACAAATCGTTTAATTAATCTTGGCATGACCACTGAAAATGACCTTCTAATCTAAGGTCACCTAAGGTCAAACAACAAGCTTTCGTGTTGCTAAGGGACGATTGCGCAACGAATCTGTCATCCTGATCTCGTTGCCATGGAATTTGAGAGTTATCTGTGTCAGTCTTCAGTTAAAATCATCATTAACACCAAAGAGCACACTTGACTAGCGCGGTCAAATGTTCAAAATCTCTTAGTTGCTTATTAAAGACAAAGCAAACATTACGAATGTCAATAGAAACTCGATTGAGAAACGACTGACGTTATGCGAAAAGCAGTCAAAGGCATGCGGCATTATTCGCCGTGGAGGAATGATAACCCATTTAGAAGTGACATCATGCGGTTCCATTGGCAGAACTGACGGAAGATGACCGAGTGTAATTATTTAAGATTGACCTCAGAGGGCTGGGAACATTTCTTGCTAGATGTGGGGGGAATAAGCGAACTCATTGTTAGTTCCACCGGCGAGTAGAGTCAGCAACCTTTAGATCAATAGAAAAAGGAACCATACATACGCGTCGGATGAATTTTCACACACATTGAGAAAAGTATTTTTCCTGACTGTTGGAAGCCGGTAGGTATTACACCAATCCCCCAAAATGATCCTGGGAAGTACCGCCCCATTGCGTGTACGTCGCAGCTACTCAAAGTACTGGGAAGTATACTGCTACGACGACTTGTTTCGAGTTGCCAGGTAGAAGATTCGCATCAGTTCGCGTACCGCAAAAATCGTTCGACAGTAGACACACTCGCGTTGCTAACTGACCATGTATCCCGGTCATTGGATTCGAAATCAAAAGCGGTGCAGGTTTGTTTTCTTGATTACACCAACGCTTTCAACAGTGTTATCAGAAGTTCTTTGCTTAAAAAACTTCATGATTGTGGTGTACCCCTGAACCTAGTTCACTGGATAGCGTCCTATTTTAAGGACCGCGTGCAGTATACTGCCATGAATGGTAAAGTGTCCAATTCTGTTACGATTTCTCGCGGTGTTCTACAAGGCGCAATACTTTCCCCCTTCTTATTTTCTATCTACATTTCTGATCTTCCTTGCTTTCATTCCACCATTATTCTAAAATATGCTGATGACATTGCTGTTGTTTTTGACCACCATAGACGTGCTGACTCTCCTACATCTGAATTTATTATCCATAACATTGGCCAGTGGTCATCCTCGCTCGACTTATCGTTAAACCCTCAAAAATGCAAAGAGGTAATATTTTCAAACTTGGCTGGTCAGCGTCGTGAAACTCTGCTTCAAGGAATTCCCACGATTTCCTTCAATGTCTGGAACTTCAGCAGAAGCGCATGTTTCAAGTATCTTGGCGTCATTTTATCACAGAGTCTCAAATGGACCGATCATGTGACTGCACAGTACTTCAAGGTTAGAAGGTTATCATTTTACGCCTTACGCCTGCGTTCTTTAGCTGTTCCTCCTGATGTAGTTAGATGTTTTGTTTTTTCTTGCATTGTTCCCATTTTAATCTACGCATCCCCTATAATTTTTCCTGGTCTTTTTGAAAAGGATTTTTCGCTGATCAGAAGAGGAATCAAATTAATTTCAAGATTGAGCTCTTCCTCTACCGAGTTAATTCGTGATATGATCGTCGAACGCCACTTTCGTGAATGTGAGAGATTAGTCAGAGTAATATCGTCTGATAATGCACACCCACTGCATGAGGTCCTTATGGCTTGCAGATCGTTCCCGGAGTTATCAATAAAACTAAGCACCGGAAATGTCTATTATCGATCCAAACACACGAATCGTATGAGTAATAATCAAAAACGGGTTTGATTACAGCTATTTGATTACAAATTCGGAATTGATTAATCGGTCGAATGAAGAGGAATTGATTGCCAACGTTTGATTCTGATTTGAGTTGGAGGTGTTTTGGGTGAAGATGAAAGTCCTTTTAATGCTAAAATGAATGTCATTCTAACCATAGGTGTAAGTGTTAAATTTGACAGCTTGATATGACGGGTGTTTCAACATCGTTCTCGGAAAATACTCCTTTCATTTGTTGTGGATGCTGTGCGACAAACGACAATGGAAACTTTGTTGTTTCTAACCTCCTGCGAACGATCGCGACCTTGGATGTGTATCACAAGCGCATGATGGTTTTATGCTCCACAGCGACTCAGATGACGAATCATTCCGAATTGGGATGATCAATCTCTGTCACAGTGCTCACACCGATGTACAGTATCTGCTCATCTTCAGCTTACAGCTGACGCTTTTCACCGTGCTCTAAAGTGAGTGGTTAAGAGTAAGCTCTTCCTAACATGTGTGTTCAATCACAATAGCTTTTGCAAACGTTTTTGTACCGCAAGTTCGGTTTGTTCAATGCTCCAATTTCCTGATTTCAATTCGTCATGAATCACATATTTGATACCAGTCATGGAATAAGGTGTGCAGTCATGGTCTCCGTGGCTCAAGAAGGATGTTGATCTTATGCAGCGAATCTATCACAGCTAAAAAAACAAGTTCTCAGCATCCGAAAAAAGACTTAGAAAGAAACGATAGCTCAAAGGAATCTGTTAGACTTTCCCTATTGTCGAATCAGAGGAGACATTATCTTATTTTACAAAACATTCCACACCACAAACTATCCCTTACAGGATTTAGTCATTCGAAGGGATATGAGAAATTATCGGACCCATGAATATCTACCGGTGGTATCCCATTCCTGCCTGTACTGTAAAAGGTATTTTTACTCTGTCCGTGTCTGTTTTACTTGGAACAGTTTACCTTCAGTCGTTGCTCACTCCACTAGCTTGCATGTATTTAAAACGAAATTAGACGTATTTTTATTGAATTATTCGTTACCCGAACAATTATATACTACTTAATCTATTTCCGTATCTTGTTTTATACACTTGCATTTCAATTTTTACCATCCTATGGTTGTTGTTAAGCTCGTTGCTTTTTAGACCATTGAAAACCTTGAATTGAGTCATTGTATAGATCTTTTGGAATACGACCATTTCCGGTTCTTACACATGACTTAGTCAGCAAGATATCTGGAAAATAGAATTAATGTTCAATTCTCAAGCATTTTTGCGATGTAATAGAGATTTGATCCTTCATGTCACTCCGGAAGAGCCTAAATATGAATCTTTATCTCATGAATTCCGCTCAAAACTCAGACCCAACCCAATACGCAGGACTCGTTATCTAATGCTTTTTTCAACTTGAAATGTATTGCACCAAAAATTCAAAGTCAGTCACGGAAAAAGGTTGTTATATGTGACGAATATTTAACACTCCTTCAAAGAACACATAAATGCAATTCTTCCATTTATTGTGAGCTAGACAGCACCGAATAGTACCAAGTGCAAATTAAACGTTTTCGACACTACCATCACAAGAAAATATGAAGTCAAACAAAGATTTTGCTACATTATTATGAGAGGTTTCATTTCGGATATCCGAACGGAACTGAACCAGGTATTTTTATTCAGTGAGTATGTCTTTTGCTTGGAATTCACTGCCTGTCAATTTCGTACACACACTAGTCCACTAGTCATGAAAAGAAAGTTTGTAATGAATCTGTTCGATTTTCCCTATCGGCGAATAAGAGGAGACCTTATCTTACTTTACAAAACATTCCATACCACGAACCATCCCTTACAGGATTTATTCATGCGAAGGGATACGAGAAATTATCGGACCCATGAATATGTGCTGGTCATACCCCACTCCCGCCTGAACTGTAGAAGGTATTTTTACTCTGTCCGTGTCTGTTTTACTTGGAACAGTTTACTTTCAACCGTTGCTCACGCCACTAGCTTGCATGACTTTAAAAGTAAATTAGACGAAGTTTTATTGCATTATTCGTTTCCAGAACATTTATATACTGTTTAAACTATGTTCTTATATTGTTTATACACTTACATTTCAATTTGTACCATCCTACGGTTGGTGTTAAGCTTGTTGCTTTTTAGACCATTAAAAATCTTGAATTACCTTGAATTACCTAAGGTAACTTATGATTGACTAGGCAAATGCGATTTCAACCTGAACTCCTGACATGCTTGGTCTGACGAGGCTTCTGTGCCAGAATCGAAACGTTACCGAAACTCTGGTCTAACCGATTCATTGTAATCATTCTTTTCTTCTCAAATTGTGTTCAAACATCTTGCTAATATCATATATTCTGGTGCTCACAACCCCATCACGTACATACCATATCATGCTAATACCTTAACTTTTTAATCAAAACTAGACTCTGATATTGCACCCGCCTACTAACAAAGCAATTCTCTGTCTTAGCCCATTCAAGAGGGGCTATTATTATAAATCTTCTGTATATATTTCTGTACCTGTGTTTCGAACCTGTGTTTATTATAACGCTAAATGCTTTTTAACCACAAATCCTGAAGCTTGAAGCTTCAAAATACCATGCCCGAACTGAGTGCATGTCACTGAGATTTCCATTAAACGGATTGGCTCAAAATTGGTCCAATGGGAACATTAATAGTCACGTGAATTCTGAATAAAAGGGGGAACACATTTCGGGGAATGTGAGCAACACATTGTTCTAACCCCATCCATCTAAGTCCAACCTGATTGGTCGAGAGCAAATAGGTCAATTCCCATAACAAATCCGAGTTCTCTATAAATCTTTAAGCGAGAATGAATGAAGTTAAAATATTGCCCATTATTACTTAGCATGGTAAGAGATCAGTGGCCCAACTAATCGATACAGGCTGAGAAATTTCGCTCCTTTGCAAAAAATATCATTGAACGTATCCGTAACTTTCGCATGGAGAACATACCGCCAAAGGTAAAGTGTCATGTCCACGATAACCGCACGTTCAATCGAAGAACATTTTACACAACATTGTGAGAATTAATCACTTTTCTGCATTCCAGGTGACTGAGTTGACGGATTCGAATCCGATAGAAAAGAGAACAACCTCGAAAGAGCAAATTCGAATAATCGCAGAAAATCTGCCGGTAATCTGCGGTTTCTATACTAAATATTCGCAAACAGATTCTGACGACAGTTGAGCAATCTGAGTCGGAAATACAAGATGCGAGACTCAAAATTTCAGATGCATTGCGCTACCTCTATGACGCGATGTTCGATAAATCCGACAGGATCATCACTGGACGTGAACCAACCGCCATAGAACGAGACGAAGAAGTAGCTCGCATCAAAGGCTTGTTAAAGCGAGTAACTCCAAGGCTGATCAAACAAAATGTGATTCGAGATCTTTTGAACAACTTGCCTAGACTGGATTTCGAAGTAAGTTCACGTTGTGTCAAATATCAGTAGAGCTCAAAGCGCCTCGTCGGAGTGTTTTGCAATGTGGTGAGCAAGTATAACATATCACACGGTCTGGTCGTCAAACATCTTCAAGACAACCCGGAAATACTTAAGTCACTTTTTCACGTCTATCCGACACGTGATCATGTGGTTCAATATGGAGAAGTGAGTATATTAATGAAGTATACTATAAAAAGCTCATTTATATGCATTTCCATCACACACACACCCCACGACCGGTTTCATGTTGTTTGTACTCATCAGGTAGGGACCGTAGGATCAGGATCCGCATGCGCTTGAAACAGTAGAAGAATATTAAACAAGAATTATACTACGGTTTTTCCCAATCATTTAGAATGTAATCCTTCTGCCTTATTTGCCTGCATTTAACACACCCTAATGTTTTTAATTAAGGCATTAGGAAGATCGACAGTTTTGTAGTTAGAAAAAAATGTCATGTATTGTCGCGGTATATGTATACGGAAAGGCCACCAGGTTGTTAGGTACCGTTTAGAGAATATTTAAAAAGATTCTTGCTAGTAAGGTCACCTTCATGAAAAGTATGCAGTACAGATCTGAGCGCCTTTGCCTCGAAAGATATAGACCTCTTCAATAAAATCCTGCATACGATGGAAGAATACAACGTCGGGGTCTATGCGATTTTACATCGTGGAGGATACAGCGCGATATTATTCTTACGTATGACATTGTGTCTAATAAAGGCCATTCACAAAGA
Source organism: Atriophallophorus winterbourni (assembly GCA_013407085.1). Lineage (NCBI taxonomy): Eukaryota > Metazoa > Platyhelminthes > Trematoda > Plagiorchiida > Microphallidae > Atriophallophorus > Atriophallophorus winterbourni. The sequence continues at coordinate 3,618 of JACCGJ010025643.1, read as the reverse complement.
CACTAGTTTCAAGTGTGAGATGAGATCGCCGAAGATCACGTATAGTCTGTCAGCGTCAATTTTTCCGAACGTGTTATATTTTTCTGGAATTTCATACCTCAACATATGGTAGACTATCCTAGCATGTGATATTCAAATCAAGTTTGAACCATCATATGCAACGAACATCATTCGTGAACCCTACATTAGATATACTCGTTAGGTAGTACTATTTTGGACATTTTAATTCTTATTGTGTTCCTTGGTGTTGTTCATAGATAATCCGCGCTGCTTGCCGGCACGAAGCTCTCGCTGATCTTATCCTTCAATCACGAGAATTTTATCTCTTGTTTGACTACGCGGAGAGTGCCGAATTGGAAATCACTATTGATGCAATGGACACGCTCACCAGTCTGCTCACTACTAACAAACAACTCGTCGCGAACTACTTAATCTCATCGTATGAGCAATTCTTTGAGATTTATTACAAACTGGTTCGATCAGAAAACTACGTGACGAAGTGTATGGCGTTGCAAGTGAGTTTCTCCTTAAAGTCCTGTGTACCAAATCTCTTTGCTTGCTTCTGTTTTAACCTTTATCTTTATCCCGAACAATTTATCAATCGAATGAGTCGCTTTTATTCGGATTACAAAAGGTCACGTGATCTTTTAACCAAAGGTTAGTTAGGGTGACTCCACTAGCGGTCGTGTTGACTAGTTCAATGATAAGCGACTGGCGGTCAATAAGGTGGATGGGGCAGAAATCTCCACAATCTGGCGCTCGGCACTGATGCGAAGGTTAATAGTTGTTATTCCCCTTATACCAACTAGCCCCGTTAGTTATGTACTTTTACGCATGTGGGCCGCTGTGTCAACTGACCTTGACCGTGTTCACTTGTATTAGATTAATGTGGATACACGCTAGTAGGAAAATCGACCACTGATCCTGGTCATTCCCACAAGACGTGACACAGTGTAGGCGTACTATAGGCTGTTTGGTGGTAAGGTCAAATCAGTGGTGGGGGTTGGCTTCTACTTAATCATGTTCCCTGTCCTGACTATCACCCTTGGTCTGACGAAGCTTCTGCGTCAGATGTGAAACGTTACCCAAAAACTGCTCTAACCTATTGCACTCAAATTTCTTTGTATTATGAATACAAGATCGTTCCCAAACATATTCCAATCGATTTTCGACCTAAGACACATTCATTTGTTGCTTTGTGAAACGGGTTTAGAGTCAATCGCCACGAAAAATGGTTTTTCCGTTGTTCAAGCATTACACATTCCAATGGTTGTTTTATTCAACCAAATATACTCCCCGTTCCATGATCCACTTATTTTGGATTGAAGTGATCATTATTTTTAACTCAATAATATTTCACGGAGAATCGATTAAATGTTAACTGCCTTCGCTATCCGGACCGTACTGATCTGGTGTCCTCTCTAAATGTAACCATTTTTCTCAGTTACTCAGCAAATTGCTGTTGGAACGGAACAACTTTGCTGTGCTGAATCGATTCGTCGGCCAAGTGGAAAATTTGAAACTTGCAATGACCTTGCTGAAAAGTCAATGCCGTCCCGTGGCATACGAAGCGTTTCATTGTTTCAAGGTCAGTCATTGCGGCATCGAATTTCTTATCTTTTAATTTTACTTTTTATTATTTTCGCGTGCTATTTGTTGACCTGCTTCGGTCGATGTTGAGCATGCATGTACATCACAAGGTTTCATTTACCGCAGCGTTTCAAGTGACTAAACAATAGGGTTCGGGGAGAGAAACCTCTCCCACAGCGCTCAGAATGATGGACTTTATTCGACCGACCAGCGGCGGCTGTGTGCTAGCATCATCATCATCATCATCATCATCATCATCATCATCATCATCATCATCATCATCATCATCATCATCATCATCATCATCATCATCATCATCATCATCAACTTCATCATCAACTTTGTTTTGCAGTTCATTAACGTAAGTAAGCGAGAGTATAGCGTTCCATTGTGGGCCTCATTCAGTCGATGTTGACGGTGGAAATACACCCCTAGGCGCACGGCGGTTTGATGCTCCGCTGCGATTCAAACGACTAAATAGCCCGATTCGTGAGTAACAATCTCTCCCACATTGCCGCCGACAGATTGTAGGCGTTTGATCGCTGACGGTGTTATTGACGTTCTTCCTCTCCAAGATCAGCGGAATTATTTACTTTGTTTGCAGGCATTCTTCGCCACATTGGAAATGTCTCCCGAGGTCCGCAATTTGATCTCACGTAACCGAACACAATTAATTGATTTTTTGTCTGAATTTCAAAGAGGTCGCACCGATGCTCGATGCTTTCGCGACGAAAAGAAATATGTGATGAATAAAATTCGGAATTTACAATGATCCGTTTTGTGCCTATTCACAGACATTTTGCAAATTTACATTGAGGTTTTTTTCATTTTGATATGATGCTATTTTTGTATGCGTAAATCGATGTATATTTTCTCAGAGATTGTAATAATATATTTACCAATATGTGTTGCCTTCATATATCTCTTTGCCATGGTTATAGTCTATGTGTTCCATAGAACAGTCTTAGTGAGGGACTGTTGGTGCTTGGGATCTCGAAAGTTTGTGGAAGAGATGCTGTTCTACAGAGATGGACAACAATCTCTCTCCATTGTCCGTGCGACTTTGTCAAACTGGGTTAGAGCAACGGTATAGTGAGGATATTGCGATCGCAAGCACTTGCTTCCAGCAATTCAGGTTGACTAGATTCATGAACATGGGAAAATCTTGAATATGAGAGGCTGTCTCACTCCCGCTATAGGCAGTAATGTCTGGTAGTATCGGAAACAAACGTAGTTACTCTCATTTAAATGTAATACAACATGTAAAGCAAGACTGAATAGGATCCATTCAATTCATTCTTATCATGACTGTCAAAATCATGCGAAATGCTTGTTCATGTGATTTTTTATCAGATTTGGTGCATATCACTATTCTGCACTCAGAATGTTTTATAGCAGAAAACACAGCAAGCTTAACAATAACCATAGGATGACAGGAATATGGAGTAAAATTAAAAAAATCTCTCAAAAATCAATAGGGGCAGTCACATACCGCATGGTTCGTCTTATACTCATCCAGTTTAAAAGCGAAAACCGCAACAGATTCCGAGCGTGTGATTTCTTCAGGCCAAAATATTCCAAGTTAAACAAATTCGTACCGAGAATACAATTCGGACGAATATATAATCAAGAATGCGGATGCTTCAAGTCCTTTGGATGTTCTTGTCGGTAAGGCCATGAGCTTATTAAGTGTTTTTACTGGGATCGTTCTCAGTATGCAAGGTTTTAAATGCTAACAGTGGTCACCCGATCCGTCGTTGGGTTAGTTCATATAATTGAGGTTAAACATTCGTTCTTTGAAAGGCAAATTTCTGACACTGGAAACACACTTTGTCGCACGATTCTACATCCTGTCAATTAGTTCGACTTCCTTACTAGCCCTGTTGCCCCAGGCTTGGATGGAATATCCATAACAGGACGTACATTTACGTCTGAAGTCGTCGTAACTTTTACTCAAGTTGTGTGAATAATCAGAACAGGACATCAGATTATCTCATCACCGAGAGATACGTCATGACTCTCAAAATC
>JACCGJ010025641.1:0-13263 GCA_013407085.1 Atriophallophorus winterbourni | reverse complement strand
CCGGGGTAGGTTTTCGGGCGTAAAAATCCGGAATATTCTTTTGAGAAGACTCAAGATACGGCAAGCTTTATTGTACACCATCCGGCAAAGCTGTCCCGGATCAGGTTAAACGAAACCCATATACCCAGATCTTTTTCTGATGTGGTCCAGACGAGATCTTGCGTGCCAAGCTGATACGTGTGGTGCAGAGATTTCCCAAGCTGCAGCATTTTTACATTTGCCAGGGTTAAATGTAAACTCATGTAACTGACCAACGAACTAAGAGCTTACGATCACGTTGTTAATGCCTACAGTTCATTAGCAGACCTGGACACGTTCCAAAATTTAATATCACGGGCAAATAGTATCATGTTGCATCCAATATCCTCTACTATATCGTTCATATACACCAAAAATAGAAGAGGTCCAAGCACCGATCCTTGCGGAAATCCACTCGTGACGTCTATTTTTCTCGATAAGGTGCTGCCAACGCGAACTTGGACGTGTCTATCAGTAAGATAGTCCCTTATCCAATTCAGCAATATTCCCGTTATTCAATAGGATTCTAGCTTTTTAATTAAGATGTCATGGAAATATCGATGTAGCAAGCATGTACAGCCTCACCTTCGTCTAGTGCCTTGGTCCAATCCTCGAACGTGGTAAGAAGGTTAGATAAACAGCAACGACCTCTTCGAAAACCGTGTTGTGCTGCGGCCAAAATATTTTGGTTTTCAAAATGTTCTCTAATGCGCGCAGTCACAATGCATTCCATTAATTTGGAGATCACTGGAAGTAATGTTACCGGTCTATAGTTCGCTGTGTCTGAACGGCTACCGCCTTTATAAATAGGAGTTATCATCCCTGCTTTCCATTGCGGTGGTATTTTTCCTTCATTTAAGCTGAGATTGAATATGCGAGTGAGAGGAGCAGTCAAAGCAACGCGACATCTGCGAAGTACGGCGGGGGTAATTTTGTCTGCGCCAGGGGACTACTTTTCGTTCAATCAACAAAGTTCCAGCCCAACCATGTATTCGTTGATAGTCATTTCACTTAATTATTCGAAATGTGGTGAACTTGATGAAAGTTGATATGGTATACAACGCTTGGGATTGAAGACAAATGAGTAAAACGTTGCTAAAGCGTCGGCGGTATCTTGGGCAGTGTGGGTCAATCCATGAGGTGTTAGTACAGAGAATACACCTGGTTTGATCTTTGATCGTTCATTTACTATCTTGTAGAGAAGCTTAAGATTCTTTTCCATTCTCTTAAGCAAGTTCCATTGGAATTGCATGCGATCTTCTCTTACAAGAGTCGTGACGTAATTCCGTATCTTACAGAATCGCTTCCAAGTTTCTTCCAAAATTCTTATGAGTTACCCAAGACTCTCGCTTAACAGCTAACCATTTCTTCGTTCTACTCCGAATAACAAACTGGTTGTTGTAGCTGCATTTGTGTGGTACAAAAATCGAGTTTTCGTAAATCTTCGAATTGAGATAATTTAGAAACGTATTGTAATATGAGCCAGGATACATTGAATCAAACTCATGGGTGTATGCATCCCGGAGACTGATATTTGAGGATTCAAGTTGTATTTTCCTTATGACTTTCGTCTGTTCACACAATCGTTCCGCACTACATACATAGTCAAACAAAAGCACAACATGATCACTCTTCCCCAGTGGTGCCAGGTATTGTATACCCTCTACTGCGGTTGCCTCAGGCGTTAAGACAAGGTCAAGAGTTGAAGGTTGGTCAAGACCCCGCCAGCGAGTTGGCTGGTTAACGTGATTGTGTAGTGAAGCAAATTCTATAACCTCCTTGAATTTATGTTCAAACGAATGCAGGGAGTGCTCACCTCTCGAAAAACAGATGCGGGAGATTAAAATCGCCAATGATTAGCAATTGCATAGTCTGGCATCTTGTGATGTGTTGCAATGATTCGATGAGCTTATCATTGTATGAACTTTCGGATGATGGCGAGCGGTAAATGATGCCGATCGTACATTCATCTCCATTGACTAGCTTTACTGAACACCACATCGTATCAGGAAGGCTGAGGTCAGGATGATCGATGACGTTACACTGCGCTAAACGTTCGTGATAGTAGACTGCAACTCCACCACAGGATCTTCCATCACGATCGCGACGAAGTAGTGACATTTTCGGAATCAAAAGCTCAGCATCAGTCATGCAGGGCTGGAACCAAGTCTCTGTAACTGCAACCAAATCGGGTGAAAGTCTATCACAACGCTCACATAGTTCAGCTAATTTGTTAGTTAAACACTGAGCATTTGTATATATGCACCTGATCGTATTTGTCTTACACAATGTCGAATCGTGTACTGTAGCTATTGGTCCGACTCGCGATGAGCAGGACCCTTTTCTTTTTTTGGGGTAACATTTGAACTGTCAATAACAAGATTGCAATCAGGCTGTGGTTGCGATGGTTCTCTGGGTTTCAGTGAGGGAACACGCTTGGGCACACTTAGCCTCACGTCTGGTGGAAGTTTTGAGCGGTCAGATTTCCAGTCGGTGTTCATAGCGATAGCCATTTCAGTCGTTAGAAAAGTGATTTTCAGAGGACTGGGCCCATTGCCTTTGTAGTTGGAGGATCTAGGTATTCTAAAAGTATCTACAACAATGGAATCACGAGATCCAATAGCATCGGCAATGTATAACCATTGCTTCAAATCATGTTGCTTTGATTCCGATGCTGATACTACATCAACGTTTTCGGGGACAACGAGGAATATTAAACTACGTGAAGTAGAGTGGTCTCGACGAGTGGATTGACCTTTCCTTTCCCACCAAGGTATGTCGGCTTGTACTCGGCAGGTCAAACCGGGACAAGCACCGAGTAGATACGCATTAATTATGAATTCTTCCACTTCCGATTTATTTCGCAATGTCACCCTTAATAGGCGCGGCCGGTCTACGTGAGGGGAGTCTTTATGCCGGGTTAAGCGCGTCATTGATGTAGGTACCAAAGCTTTCAAGCCCATGTGTGTACAGAGCTTAGTCCATTCATCGAGCTCATGTGCTTTTCTTGCAGAGAAAAGTGAATCTGTCGATTCCGGGATATTTGTGCAGATTACACTGAGAGCGATATCTGTCTTAGTAGAATGAGCGGTAACATTGCTTTTTTGGGAGGCTCGGATCTAGCAACTAGACGACGAGGAGTCCTGGACAAAGTGTTCACAATTTTACCAGATGAGGACCTAGGTAAAGAGGGTTCAGTAGGTCCATCTTTATTACTTTCGGATGAGCTATCAACACATTTAGTTAAGGGAACAGTTATTGGTGTAATTTCCTTTTCCTTTTTGTCTTGAGCAACATTTATTTCGGGTCGAATTGCGTTGGCAAGTGTATCTACCAAAAGCGGCTTAAATGTTTCCTCAAGTTTTCGATAGCAATTTTCCAAAATCTCTATTCTAGATTCCAGCTTTGCCTCGTGGGGAGGATTTGTAGTCGTATCGGTAGGCTGTTTACTTCGACATGCACAGCATACGTAGCAAACACCGGGTAAATCAACGTTGTTAATCAAACATATCACTTCTTTCGTTAGGGCTTTATCACATTTAGTATGTATTTTACTCAAACAGCCAAAACATTTAACAACGTTGGATTTGGCGCTTACCCCTTTGTTACAAATTTGACACACATCACGTGCTGCCTTCTTTATCTGGGTCATCGAGGTCATCCTTCGCGTCATTGTTACAATCCAACGAGTGATGAGTCCGTGCACTTAGCGGTGCAGTTGTTTATTGATCGGTAGGTACTAGTGGAGTGAATGCGTTGGATCGGAGTGATGCGATCCAAGCGGTAAAATACGAACGAGTTGGATAAAAGTGGTGCGGTTGAACGAGTTTCGATCTGATAGTGTTGAAACAACTATCAGTCAATTCGAAATGATGTGATCCTCTCAATAGTATTCGAACAGGAACAATATTCTGAATCGCCAAGGATATTGCACGCGTCGGTAAAATTGGGTTAAAACTTGAAAATTTGAATTTTCAAGAATTCACCTTGCTCGAAGTTGAAATGGGTATATTCCGAAAGAGCAAATTGAGACGAGTTCAATGATATATGAACCGTCCAGTTCAGGCAAAAATGTGAGGAAATAAATTCAAAAGTATGAGAGCACAAATATATGCGTCCGCACAGCAGGTCCCGTATGCACAGCAGATAAGTTGTGTGATGTTGCCGCATCTCTTGATTGCTCTCAGTACCCATCGGTTGATGTTAACGATTTTTGGATGGTGTTCTGGAAAAATATCTTTAACATTATTTAGGTCAATGTAAGGTGAAAGTTCCCCTTGTTTCGATAAAAGGCCTCGGATACTTTTGCGTCATCCTCAAATGCTTAGGTCGCTATTCATGAGCCAGGAAAACACCACCGACTTCAAAAATTATCTTCAAGATAGAAACATCTGCACTTCATTGAAACGCAGTAAACTTATGCTTTATGAGCAGAGATTGGATTCTACTTTCGCATTAAAATGCCCATTCGCATATATTCGTCACCGCACAAAGTCATTGCCACACATACCTAGTTTAATGGATATTGTTGGTTGTAGGCATTGATGAGGATGTTTTGAAGGCTAAAGCCCTAGTTAAACATTATGATTAGATTTACTGTCTTGAAGACAGTGATCTCCCATCTGTTGCTTGTAGCAGTGAGCTCCGATATGAATTTGATGTACATTTAGGAACGGTTAGACACCTGGTAGAACAGGTAAATACACAATACGCGCCAGGACGCAGCGGTATTTATCCGTCGGCTTTACGAGCGCTTTTAGATGTCTTGTGCAATCCGCTGGCAAAGCTATTTAAGAAATCTGTAATATTAGGTGTCTTACCACAGGAATAGAAACATGGTATTATAAAACCTATGTAACCGACAAATCGGTCCGGGGAAAATCGAGTTCAACGTCAAAGATTTCAGTCACGATATAAACACCAATGTGTCTATCCAACGGTTGAGTGACGCGTCCAAGCCCACCAAAATATTGACAAGACAATACGTGAGATGAGTACGGTACTATTGAAGCAAAATAATTATACAATGAAAATAGCAAACCTCAATTATTCCGCTTCGTACTGAATACAAAAACAACAATATTCAACAGCAACAATGACCACGAGTGATCGCAACTTCAAATAGCGCGCAAACGGCCAAATAAAGATACAAAATATAAGCTCAAGAACGAATAAATTCAAGTAGTTCGGTAAAACAAAAATGGTAAAAATATACAAAAATACCAGCAGATTTAATTAGTTAGTTGTCAATAAAATAAATTCAATGTTCATCTTACACCGCCCCCCGAAATCCGCGCCGGATTTCTCAAAGGCTGACAACGTACATGCTCTGGTATCCTAGCCTATATCTTTACTCATCGCTGATTATATCATAATGACAACCAGACGTCACTATCTAAGAACAAAGTGAGATAATGTCACGATGCACAAGACGTTTTCCATGCCTAACACATGTGACAAAATTCACTGGCCTTTTCAGCCAGATTGGTTAGAAGCCAGACGTTTTCCATGCCTTACTTCAACCAATCTAGCTGGCCTGGTCCCTTTACGTGACAAAACCAGTTCCGATAACAGCATCCACGTTCGATGATGTATTTTCTTCCGATACAGTCAAATCAGTCCAAAAGCATGTTTGATCTAACTCGAAATGAATTTCTTCCTTGAGTACGGTAGTAAGTGATACTACCAGCTTAGCGGCTACTAATTCCAGACAAGAAATAGTAGCAGGCTGGACAAAAGCAACTCGCGACTTCGAGCAGAGCGTGCAACAATATAACTTAGGACTAAATCGAATGTAAATCGCGGCTTCATACCTAAGTTCCGACGCATCACAGAATGCATGTAACTGAGGCCAAACTACGTGAGCACCTTTGCGCTTCATAGATCGAGGAATTCTTAGGGATTGCGGTTCCATCACGCTTGCATATTTATCGAGTAACTCAGGATTTCGCAGAAACCTAGAACGCAGACTCTGTAAACGCGACTTTGCTTGTTTACGGTTGCGGCAGATTCCATGGAAATCTCTTTTCCAAGGTAGACACACTTCAAAATTGCCATCGTTCTGTTTAGTCCCACGATACGCTTGTAACACATCCGCTTCAATAAGCAGGTCAACTGTGGTATCGGGACCATCATTTGAAACAAGATCCTTCAAATGATTAGGTAAAGTGAGGCAGTCCTTTTTCGTCAAATGCTCAACCATTTCAGGAAGTTGCATAGACTCATTCATCATAGACAATTCAAATCTTACTCGTGCAATTCGAGTAGCATTCGCAGCTATCAACAGTTCTAACTCAGCCTCTTGACGCATCTGTTCTTCCGCTAATTGTGCCAACAAAAACTGAGCCCTAAGATTATGAGAGCTAGAACTAACTACCGAACCAGAGCATGGCATGTTATCAACCAATGAAGAAACACCGACTTGCCCGTCAAACAGGTCCTTTTCATTGTTTCTTGGATGGATCTTTGACCACTTGTTCTCCATTTTTCCCAATGTTCGAAACGAAGCAAATTGAGTACTGCCAATTTGAGTACTGTCCCAATGTTCCAAACGAAGCAAATTGAGTACTGTCAATTTGAGTACTGTTCCACTGTTCCAAACGAAGCAAATTGAGTACTGTAACCGACAATTCGGTCCGGGAAAAATCGAGTTCAACGTCAAAGATTTCAGTCACGATATAAACACCAATGTGTTTATCTAACGGTTAAGTGACGCGTCCAAGCCCACCAAAATATTGACAAGACAATACGTGAGATGAGTACGGTACTATTGAAGCAAAATAATTATACAATAAAAATAGCAAAACCTCTAAATTATTTCGCTCGTTATACTGATCCAAAAACACAAAACAAATATATTTAACAGCAAACAATGATCACGGAGTGATATCGCAACTTCGCAAATTAGGCTGCGCAAACCGGCCAACCAAATAAAAGATACCAAAAAAATATAAGGCTCAAAGAGGAAGAATCCAATTAACAATCAAAGTAGTAGTAGTTCGGTATAAATTTTTTTTTTAAAAACAAAAATGGTTTACAAACTGTAAAAAATATCAAGAGATTCCAACAGTTTAGTTAGTTGTCAATAACAATTGAATTCAATGTTTCATCTTAACAAACCCCTTTTCTCTTAATTTCTCATTCAGTCTCCGAATATGTGGTCGCAGGTTTGAAATAAGTTAATGTAACTTTTAAATGTTTCCAGAGCAAATTCAGGCTGTGTAAATGAATAACGCCTGGTTAACGATAAATGAGTTCAGATTTTCGAAGAAATAATAATAATAATGGACAGCTCACACACGCACGGCTCTTTTTGAGGGATTTTTCATCAATTAATTGAACCGAAATACACATTTTGCAGCGATTTCCTGTTTTAGCTGTATAGCTCATCCTTTTGCTGTTATCTAACGTGGGTGTCTTCACCAGCATCCGAATTCTTACGGAATTCTAAGTGGCAACAATTACAGAAGTATTTTTCTTAATCAAGAATGTGTCAGAATTGTTTCGGAACTTTATACGATTAATTTATTCGACTGTAGAAATGGAATAAGGCACCAATGTACTGCAACTAGTAATGAGCTATTACTTGGGTGTTATCTTCATTGATATATTATTCGTCTACTCTGGAGCAAATAGTTAGTGCGTCAGAACATTTTGCAATATAGCTGACTTCCTATTCGCATACCATGTAGCTTTCTTGGAAAAATTATATCAAACGCAATAGACGTTTGTAAATAGTTTTTTTCATCATCCAGTGCATTGGACGGGATGAAATTCCAGACTTTTGTGACTATTGTATCGTATTGTTTCAAGTCAACTCATGGAACAAAACCGTCAGGATGTATGTAACATGGATCAATGGTAGGTTAAGCTTCGGTTTTTCAATAAAGGTCTTGAGACAATATTCGTGACTTCAAGCTTTTTCACTGTGCACAACCCACGAACGGTTACGTGCTATCTCATAATTGGAAATCACAATTCGTTGATTATACAAAGCACGAAACCTGTATCAATTGTATCCTAAATTTTAACGAATGAAAGTTAATTTTTTATTAAATTTAGTGTTTGTTTGTCTTCAAACATTCTCAGAAATGCTGTTACAATTTATTAGAGACAAAAATATTAGTCAGTGGTGCGCTGTTTACTAATGTTATTGTTTCTCACGGAAGCTAACATATATTCCGAGAAGAAATATTTGTTATTTCTAAAATAGCATCCTTCAAATTTCTATGCTTGTCGGTATGAAGCATGCGAGCACATAATTGATTATAGAGTACTGATAATTAGATGTGCAGGATTGATTTTCGATTGCCTGAAGTTTGAAAAAGGAACGCGCAATTCCAAACCATTAAAACCACATGAATTTTTGCACTAGGTATTACTGGAATGGGAGACAAAATCACTGACGTTCTGGGACACCAGTTTTCTGTTGACCTACTTCGGTCAATGTCGAGCGTGGATGTACTTGACAATCGCATGCATTTTTATGTTCTACAGCTTTTCGAATGTCTAAACAGTTTGATTCGGGAGGAACAATCTCTCCCGCAGAAACGATAGGCAGAATTCGGTCGTTGGGCGTCAGTTTGCTTGATTTGCGTTCAGCAGCCAAGAGCTGTATCTGCTCCACCCCAGCATGCAGACCACGCTTTGCACAATGCCTCCCATGTGAGCGGTCGGTAGCAAGTTCTCGCCAGCTCGCGGGTCAATGTCAAGGACATTCATGTCTCTTTGGCAAACGTAATTTTACCGCAATTCACCATAGAGTAGATCTTTCGAAATACGACAATTTTACATTCTGTAGGCGTGGCTATGCCATCATAGGCGGCGCTGTCGTAGTCGCATAAACATGCTCTGTATACCAGGTTTTGAAAGCACGTCAGCATTAATCACTTTGTCCATCCACGATATGTTCAAGATACTACGGATGCTTCGTAGATGGAAATCATTCAGCTTCCGTTCGTGTCTGGCGTTGGTGGTCCAGGTTATACTGCCGTAGAGTAAAGCATTTAGTACGTACACGCTGTATACCATCATCCTTGCCTCTACAGTCAACTTGCGGTTACTACAAACGCGAGAGTTCAATCGGGACCAAATGACAGCTGCTCTGCCAATCCGCTATCAATCTCCGTGTCTAGCAAGCGGTTATCCGCAATGTTTAAACCAAGATATGTGAAATGATGTACTTGTTCAAGCTGACAGTTTCCAACAGCCATTATTGCAGGTGATACAATCGCTTGACCAAGGAATTCGGCCTCGCTCATGCTGATTGATAGCCCAGTCTTTGAATGCCGACAAAAAACAGTCTATTAGCGCCTGGAGGTGTTCTTGGTAGTAGGCAATAATGTCTGTATTGCGGGCAAACAGTGGATCACGGATTAGCACTTCCAGTACCTCGGTTTATGATTTCTACCGGTTCATATTGAAAGCTTGCCATCACTTCGCGTGCGTAGGTAAATGCCTTATGTTCTCGTCCTAAAAGCGTGCTTCAGAAGCAGAGCAAAGAAAATGCCAAACAGCCTTAGAGCAAGTATACACCCTTGTTCGACGCCTCGGTGAATTTAAAAGGCTTCTGAAATGCAACCGTTTAAATGGACTGAGCACTTCATGCAGGAGTGGAACGAAATATCGCGTTTGAGCAGGTTTGGAGGTCAGCCTATTTGATCAAGCATTTTGAAAAGACCCTCCGTGTTGACGTAGTCGAATGCCTTCTCTAAATCAACAAATAGAGCGTCTAATGGCATATGCTGTCCCCGACACTTTTCTTGAAGTTGTCTCAGTGAGAAGATCATGTCAACGTTTGATCTTCACCTGCGGAAGCCACGTTGAAATTCGGAGTAAATTCCATCAGCTAAATCTTGTAGCCAGATCACACCAGTTCTTTAACTTGAAATATTTGTCATCCTTATCAAAATGTTTTAAACTTTAATGAGCCGATAAGCATAGGCAGTTAACTACGACTCCAATACAGTTTGCAATCGTTTCGTGGTAGATATCGAAATGATTTCAGTGTCAGCATGAGGACGAGAGTTCTCGATTTGTGATGAATGTTCGATGAAACGTTTGCTAAGTGATATTGTGAATAGACTGGACGCATCTCGCATGAGCATTTCATTTTGTAAAGATTTGTTTATTGCTAGTCGGGTGATAAATATTCCAAATTGATATTGAAATTGCCCTTGCTACTAGTCAAAAGCAGACCAAAGGCCGTTCACATGTTTTGCCGATGTACAAAAATGAGGATTTATTAGCAAAGTTATTAGGCGAAAATTACTCTATTCATGATGTTGTTTCTTTAATGATGTTCGAACCCGCCTAACTCACTGTGACAGAAATAATGTATGCATCTTGTATCCCGCAGGGGAATAAAGATGTTGCTAATAATTCCTTAACCTCGTAATTATCTATCATCATAACCTTTCGTAGTTGACAATGCAAGTAATGTAAAACTGTAATAAAATTTGAAAATATACCTCACTTGTCTATCTTGACATTTTAAAATCAATTACGCAACATGTTTCTCATCAGTTATTCACAAAACTATTAACTATTATATCATAGCTATGTTGAGGAAAGAAAAGGCTCCATTTGAAGATATTGTTTATATTTCAGTTCACAAGCAAATCCCCAGTGCAACACTTCCTTTTCTAGATTTTGATGTCATCACAAAATCATGAATTTATTCATATAAGTCATGCCTACTGGTTCCCTTATTCAGTAATTGGGTAGAAATTTGCAATCATGTTCACATAATTTGCTGCCAATTAACATTAGCCTAATCTCATATTGAGCAATATATGAAATTGCTACCTAATAATCACACCGTTCAATTTCAAAGCTATCGTGGTTCGGTTACCGTTTCAATTCTCTCAGGTTTGTGTTTAGCGCATTCCAACACAAGCCACAACACTACAAGAACATTGTGCAACGTTATCACACTGGCCTAGTTTCAACTCAACAAAAAGTCGTGTCCACGTGTTGGTGTGGCCCGATTGCAAAGGCTTTTTGGTGGCCAAATAGTCAAGAATTATGAGGTCATAAGTTTAATTGCCAGTTGATCAGTGATTTTCCTATGTCGTGCTTAACTTTTAGTCGAACAAGGGTTTAAATTCCCTGCTCTTGGTGTGTCAACCGGAGAACCTCAACAAGGCTCAGGGAGGAGAATTGGCAATCACGATGGAATGTTTTTGACGCGCTCACCATGCTGACAGTGATTCCGGGTGAAAAAACAATTCGGTGGGTAAATAAGAGATGAGTTTTATCCTGTTTCTAGCTTTTCTTACCATAAAACACTTGAATCAAAATATAAGTATTGTATCTTCAGATTTGATTAATTTTAACATACTGGTTGAAATCCATCCTGTCCAACCAAGCCTAAACTTTGCTTGGTACTGGTGCATCCGCTTTTCAGATTAATTGAAAATGTGCTGTGGTGAAATCGCAAATAACTATTGGAATATTGCTTTTTCCTAGTATTTTTAGCATGTATAAAATTTAGATGACTTTTCCCGATAGAATATTACTTTCTCAATTAAATTCAAAATAATGTGTTGCCCACATCCCCCGAAATTACACTCCACTACCGGTTCAAAACTCCGCCAAGGACGGTCCCAAGCCCGTCTGAGAAAGGAGGAGGGTTGGGCTTAGGGCTAGCAACCCTATCCCGCAAAACCTACATTGCTACGCAAACGATGACAACAGATCCGTGGTTCGGTCATTTCTGCAGGATGGATCCCAGTTCGCATACCAAGGTAGCCATGTACTGGCATCCGCAAGGTAAACGAAAAAGGGGACGGCCCAAGGAAACTTGGCGCAGAACGTTGGAACGCGAACTACATGCACAAGGATTCACGGTGTAGACGGCAACGGAAGCAGCGACAGACCGGAACCACTGGCGTGAAGTTGCCTTCGCCTCATGTGCCACCCGGCACGGAGAGGACTGAAAAACCGGTTCAAAATAGATATTGAACTTCTGTACTACCCGGTGTGTGACGTGGACTTTTATGTGGATGAAATCGTTGCCATATTGATTGGCCAATCACGTGTTGGTAAGGCAGTAACGATCAATAGCCGGGCAAACGGGCCGAAATCCTACCGATTCAGGACAGCCTTAGGAATTGGTGTGGGCGTAGGGTGTAAAAATGATCGGTATGCATGGGTATGACTGTGAAATGCGTTTAGTCGAGCAAAATAGGATATCTTGGATTTTTAATCAAATAGAGTGGTCTTCATGTACCGGTGTATTGTTGTTTTCTTGTAGCTAAATAATTCCTGAGCGAAGTTTTGAGGTAATAAAATGTGGCATATTAGTTATTTGTGCAGATTTCGAGTAATATTTATGAAATCCATACTTTATTTCTGTTGCGACCTTGAATAGGTTGTTCGTGCAAGCCTTACCCAACAGTAGCTTCAACTTTCAAACTTTGTTTACATTCTAATGCACATTATCTATGTCCCAATATCAGCCCCTTGTTGGCTCTTGAATAGGATGAACTATCGCTTGATTATTAACCATTTCCAAATAGTACGATATTAACGGGCTTGAGGGGAAATTCCAGTATTCAAATCGATAGTAGCAAGAATAAAATCACCAAGCCCGATAACTTGTTATCTTGCCCCATTCAGTTCACAATGGAGCATTTATTAGCAATTGATCGAGTAAAACAAAGTAGACATTTACCTCAGCCACACGCGAGCGCAAGCCATTTCTTAGCCACAGTGAATTATTTGGGAAAGGACCTGTTGAAGCCTTTTCTTGGGGAACAGCTTCTTTTATCAAGATTACCACACCTCAACCGCTTGCACCAGTAGCTTTGAATAGATGTGACATTTAGTTGATGCGAATGATTGAATATGATCATCAATTGGCGGCAATCGTGATATCATTCATCTAGACAACTTTTTGAATTTACCCGACCGACTCTATCGGAGTCGGTGATGTAATATACCCATTAACACGAGGCCCACCATCTTTGACACGTACTCAACTTACATGCTCAAATACTCATCATCCAACATTTTATCAAGATCTACTATCAAATGTTTATACACCAACGCACAATGCTTGATAAATAAGTTACCCGAACTAATCGAGCTTCGTCAAAAATATTCACCACTCCTGATAGCCGTAACGGAAACTTGGTTTAATCAGCAATTAGTTGAGGAGGAAATTTCCATTCCAAACATGTTTCTTTTTCATCGTACTCGAATGGATCGTGGAGGAGGAGGTGCTGCTATTTACTATGATCA
>JACCGJ010025640.1:0-37592 GCA_013407085.1 Atriophallophorus winterbourni | reverse complement strand
TTGTCCATGAACGCCGGTTTGACTCTGTCATTCAAGACTGTCGTGCCGACTAATCGGTCGGTCAATCACAACTGTTTTTGAACCGCTGAATTATCATAAATTTTCCAGCATAAGGATGGTGGAAAGGTTGCTTCACCATGTCGTTTCGGAGAAAGACATACTGTCAATGTGCCGAAACCTCCGGCACGTTAGACGGTTTAGCCTGAACTCAAGGGGGTGGTGGGTAGACACGAGTCATGTGTCGCGGTCACGCCACGAAATCTCCATAATCAATTGATGATTGCCTAGCCAAACGACATATTCAGGAGTTAATTCGATGATACGGCCTAATGTTAATTCAGAGGTAGTGGCTTGCAAAGTGGTTTTAAAGCTTGACCTTAAACCTAGAAGGAGTTTGGTCCAGTTAGAACTCTATGAACTCTCAACGCAGCTTTGAGTTCCTGTATAACCGTTCCAAAATGCCGTACGCAGCAGCGTGGTAGGCAGCAGTTTTGTAATGTTGGCAACGCAGATAAGCCAGCAATTAACTGTTGGCGCCATCAAAACGAAAACCTTGGTTCAATCTTACGATACTCGGGCAACCGAACTTTGCCACCTAATGTTCCAAGAAGGCGTGCGCAACTGTCTCGGAAGAGAAGTTGTGAAGATGAACGGCATCGAAACATCTGGTAAAGCGGTCTATGCCGGGAAGGATGTATGTATATCCACATGAAGTTTGTAAAGAGACAACTAGGTATACGTTAACGTGAAAGAAACTCTCATCCGGTTCTACAGAATCTCTTAATGGGCTCTCGGTTTGTCGGTGGATTTTTTTGCATTGACAATAATTGTAAACTTCAGCACATGTCCGAACGTTCCTACTGGCTTTCGGTAAGATAAATCCACCCGTAATTATTTTAGAACTGGCACGAATACCAGGGTGGGAAATATTATTCAGGGTATCGAACTCTCGCCATCTTAACGCGGATTGAATCCTCAGTCGGGGTGCAATTAACGAAACGTCTCACAGAATATTGCCAGAGCACAGGAACAAAGGAAGAACTATTATGTCGATGAAAAAGGAATCCCCAAGTTGCAGCATTTCACCGACGACAGCTCGCGTTGTAGCGATTTCGTTTTAGGTCAAGGCAACTCAACCACGCTCATTCTAGAGAATGTATCTGTGAAAAGATTTTGGGCACTTAAGATTTGTCGTATGTCAGCCATGAAATGATTGATCAAATTCAGGTTTTTCGTCTCCCTTGAGTAGTATCCATCTGCTCCGTAAGTAAAAGATGGGCTTATGATTAGTAAACACGGTAAACTGCCTGTCCTTCAGAAGGTGGCTCAAGTTTCCGACCTCCAGGTATATTGCCAATTGTTCTTGACCAAGTGTGACATATCGAATCTTTGCCAGTTAAAGTCGCCCTGAGAAAAACGACATCGGGAACCATGACCAGTCAAAAATTGGTTAAATTACTGCTTCGAATTCCTCGGCGGATGCGTTTGTGAATAATGACAGAGGTGCGCCTGACCTATAGTGGTTAAGTAATGGGATATCTGAGATACGCTTCTTCAGCAATGGGAATGTCGATTCGCTCTCTTCGTTAAAATACCGTCTTCGCATCAACAAATCGCTCAATGGCTGGAAGATGCACAAGCATTGTCGGATAAAACGGCGGTAAAAGTTTGTCAGCCCAAAAAATTGAATTTCTTCAAAGTTGGTGGGATCTATGAAGTTCAGGATTGTTTCTGCATGTTCTTTCAGTGAAAGAATACCGGAAACCGAGAGTCTATGACCTAGAAAACCGACTGCTGTCTGGCGGAAACTGCACTTGGTCGCGTTGATTGTAGCCACATGACTGGAAAACGTATCAAATAATGCAGCAAGGTGATAACCATGATCTTCCTTAGAGCGGCCTACGGATAGTACATCATCCAGGTAAAGGTGTGCAGAATCGAGGCCTCTGCAACGGTGGTCCATAAAGCATTTTAAGGTTCAAGTCGCATTGCGTAGACCGGAAGGGCTACGCCCAAACACTTAGGGTAGAGACCACGTAGTAACGGTCGACTTCGGTATATTTACTTCAACTACTGGGATTCATTTGTTACCTTGCACCAGGTCAACCTTACTGGAAATGGTACATCAGTGAATATTGGCTATCAGGTCTTAAATGTGCAGAATTGAGCACATATTGGGTACCGTCACCTTGTTTAGCCTACGGTGATTACCACGGTGGCGCCAATCGTTTATGGATTTCTTCGGTGCTATATGCAGAGTAGAATACCAGGGGCTATTAAATGACCTCATATTGCCTAATTGTAGCATGTGCTGGATTTCTTCCATTTCTCTGGCGGTAATCGCCTCGGTCTTCCGTAATCTGGGGACCACTGGTGGCGATTTGGTGTTCTTATTGTGTAGTAACCACACAAGTACCGCGGTGTACGATTGTAACAAGTTCGGATATTTCGCGAACAACAGGTTTTATTTAGTCAAATGATACACCGGAGAAATCCCTGAATTTCGGCCTAAGGTGCCAAGAATTTTTGGATGAGTAGTCCCATTTATCAGCTGCGAGCAGTAGGATCAACAAAAAGGTTAAACGAGTGTAAGATGTAAACTCCCAGGATTGCAAATAAAACCACAGCGATTGTAAAAAAAAATCCACCGGATCTTGAATCTTGACTATTGAATATTGAATTCACAACGTAAACGTACATCTAGGGTCAAGGAGCGTTGCCATAGGTTGATATAATCAATCGGTGAGCCGCCCTTAAATGTTGGATCATCGGGTTGGACGTTGTGCAGATGGCTACCAGCAGTTCACTTACTTCGGCACAGGTGTCTACCAGGAAACCTAGACAAGTAGACTTATCCTGAATAAAAAAGACAAATTAATATTTTCGTGCCGACGGCTGTAGTCGTCATTATGTGTCGGACCGAGAGGTTTCCCGCTGGCGATGTGTGATAAGTGCGAGGTTTGTTGGAGCGCCGCGCATTATCGCCGTATTTTCGGTGGATGCAGCAAACAATTTATCGAGTGTCTACTCTAATGTTAGCGGGATGCATTGCGTCATCATGACTTAGGGTTGAGTGTGAGGTTTTGAACCTTTTTGCATGAAGCGGCAACCTCAGACTGTAGATGTGTATTGCTGTGATCGACTGGATTACCCAATGCGCGTAATTGTCCTGCGGTTACCGTAGAAATATGGACATCTGAATAGAAGCGGATTCATTTGTCAATGTTGTTCGCCATTTTCGCTAACTCGGATGCTAGAGTGCTTTTTGCAGCAACAAATATGACTTGCACGCACTCAGGTAAACGCTAGATCCATAGATCATTTAGTAATAAATCGTCCATGTGAGATGAAAATAAAAGGCAGCGCATTTCTATCAGTATGGAAGATATCGTTTTGATAGCGATTTCTAAGTTGCCAAACAGCTGTTGTACAATAGATGGTTCAGGCTGGACCGTGAGCAACATCATGACCTGTTTGATGCTACGAAAGCGGTCACCTATTGGGGCAGCCAGGACTGCGTCGCATACCTGAAACAACACATCAGTTTCTGTGTTAAATACGAAAACATGGCTGAGTCGTCAACTATATTTTTAGCACAAAATTCAGTTTCTGAAAAATGAAGCCAATACTCAGTGTGTTGTGGAATAAAATCGGGTATTATGATGAACGTCGAGGCCAGAATAACGCGTTTTGAATCGCTCATGATGAACAGGCTTGGGCAAAATAATTCATAACCGCCTCTACATGACAGACGCTAACGATATGGGAACGTACGATTATACGAGGTAAAAGGTACTTGTAAAAGCCCAATGTAAAGCGGGAAAATTTGATGTAGCGCAAAGATGCTCTAAGGATGCGTGTATTTAGGACTTACCAATTTGTAGTAAAATGACTACTACAATAACTTCCGACAAAGGCTGGAAAAATAAATCACAGAATAATAAGGATTTATCGCGGTACCCAAAACGTGTACGAAGGTACAGAGGAGCGATCGCGGAACACGAGCCAACGGAAATTAAGTCAAGGTCAATTGTTATTATGTAGAGTATAACAAAGTTGTTACAAAATTTAGAACTGAGGTAATGAGTATAAAATATTTATGCCTTAATGGAATTCTATGAGCAAATATATACTCACAAATTGATTCTAGTTTCATCGCTCTCGAAGTTAAGAATGAGCAATTTAATAAGTTTGCTGATACATAACTACCGTTTTCTGTTTATTTGACCTCAGTTAGTGGCGACATTCTGTTCATATTCAGTAAGCCTTGAAACATGGATAGTGCCGCAGACATATAATTAAATTGAATGACAGTATACCTTCGACATTTTCAGCATCATAAGCGCTTCACGTGAAATCACGAAGTGTTTCTTTGTATAAGCATCGTGGTTCGTCGTACCAACTCTATTTGTATCCAATTATAAAACTAATAAATCATTTGTCTCTTACAAAAAAGCTGGTCGTAAACAGGATTGTTTACGAATTTTTTATTAGATGGAAATCGTGAAATTAGTAAGTTTTAAAATAACACGATTACTCATGGTGATTAACTAATACTATAATGACTCATGTCAATTTTACAACTGCAGTGTACGAAATCATGTTTCGCAAACCGAAGTTGTCTATCACGAATGATGAGACGGTTTGTCATTATGTATGTCCTCCAGTAATATTTTCATCTAAGTTGAATGATATCATTTGAGAACCATTAACCTCTTTTTATATCCTTCCAAACCATCAACAGTTTCTCCACGTGTTATCTTAACGCACAACTTGGAAGCCAAAATGTATTCAAGTGGAAGAACCAATAGTCCAAGAAAACATATCCCATGGATTTATTCGATTGAATTTCACGATTGGTGAATTAACCAATCAATTTCACGGAACGCTGTTTAATCAGTTCCAATTCTACAAGTACCTGAGTGCAATGTTTGGAACGGAAATTTCTGTGTGGCAAATGAGCACAACTTCTTGTTATTGTGAGTCCCGGATAGATTAGTTAGTTAAAATCAGGACTTTTGAATTAGGACTCGGAAATACACCGAAACTCAGGTCAGTTCAGCTGCACAGGACAGTAAGTAGCTAACGAGCCAATCGAGCGTCCAGAATTTTTTTTAGAAAGCTGTAGAGAAGCAACCACCGCTGCCGAAGCGTTTTTTTCTTATTGTGCTTAGGATATCCTCAACGATAGCGACACCGATAGATTATCAAGGTTGTATTCAGGAAGCACCTCGTCAGAAATAATTCTGAAAAAAATAGAAATAAATTTCTCTTAATCAGTACGGTGAGAGGTCAACTGAAGAAGAGTTGTGTATTGAAAACAGAATTCTAGCATTTATTTTATTTACCAGACAACGCTAAAAATGGTGAACTACCTAATCTCATATAGCAATTAGGGGGAGTATCAAGAAAAAAGCTACCCCAGATGCGGTCGAAACCGTTCTTAAAACTCGCGCATAATTTAAGTTCTTATGGAAGCCGGGTTCAGATATTTACCACACTGAGGCTGAAAAGGTTTTTCCGGGATTCTAGTCTACATCGCTCCTTGGCGAATTTGAGTGAATGTCCGCTGGTGCCTAGCTCGGGTCTTAATGCAAAGAAGTCGTTCATGATAATGCCACTTGGTCCCATCAAGGTCTTAAAGGTTTCAATTAAGATACCTCTCAAGTACGGCGTGTAATTAAGAAAGGATCTCGGAACTTTAGGTGTGTAGTGTATGGTTTTCTTCGCTAACTCTAAATCATGCGAGTTGCGAGACGCTGTAAACTTTTGAGTCGAACGATGTACTTCCTTGTAGTAAGGGCACCACGCCTGAACACAATATTCTTAATGCAGCCGAACTAATTTCTTATAAAGGGGCAAAAGTACATCGGGTCTACTGCTGGATAACACGGATATCACCCAAAAGTGCACATTGCGAGCACGTTGAGCTGTGGCGGTGCATTGGTCCTCCCATTTGTAGCCTGTCCTATCTAGTACTCCCAAATCCTTAACAATCCATGTGGCGGTAACAGTTAGAGAATTCCCCGACACATGGACTGAAATCTTATCAAACAGTGCTGACAAAAGTTTGCTCAGTTGGAGGTTAAGTTGAAGGTCCCACTAGTATGACCAGTTTATGAGCCGTTCAAGTTTGTGCATCAGGGTATTTTTATCCGTTGATCCGATAAATTTCACATCATCCGCGAAAATAGAGCATCGGTACTTCAATGCGGACGACGAGTCATCGATGAAAATCAGGAACAGAAGAGGACCGTGTACCGACCCTTGGGGTACAACCTGGAACACGTCGGTTTGATTCCACAGCGTATATGCCACCCTAACCCGGAATGACCTACCTGTAAGCAAGGTATTTATCCGAGCACGTAGCCTACCCCGTATGCCTTTTGCTGCCAGCTTAATCTCTAGAATGCGTTGATTCACGGAATCGAAGTCTGAATTAGAAAATCCTAGTCTACAAGCCTAAAAATGCATCTAGGGCAAATAATAAGTTTGTGAAAACACAGTACCGCTTCGATGCTCATGATTGCTTGATCGCTTTTGATTAATCGAAACAGAATTCTGTACCACTAGTTTATTCCCATTTAAAAGCAAATTAATTACAAACATTTTTCCGATAGTAAATGAGATAAGGTTATGAATAATTAATGTTGGTATTTGATTATATGCATATGGAAGAAATATACATGCTTTGATGGTATTTTACACATTTTGCGACTGCATTCAATTTAGTAATGGATTAGGTTTCTCTGTTTTATCTGAAAGAGATTTTTTATATTTTAAAAAGCTTCAGCAAACATTTAACTGCAGGAATGTTACTCACATCAATACGGGTTATTTTGTCTGGTTCTCTATGAGACGGGAAACCAACAAGGTTTAATTGATTCCAGGTTTGTTAATAGCCTAAAATTAAATTTGGAAATACCTAATATTTATTATTGCCTAGTAAATAAGCATAATAGACATTTCGTACACATTTTAGGAATATATACTGGAAAATAATGGCTTATAAGTTTGTCACTATCAAAATGCCACGCAGCAATGTTGAAAATGGTTATCCCTAATTGATTTATTTTAATTAATCTGTTATCCATTTACAACATTTAGAGTAATGAAGGGATTTCATCTTCCTAATTTGAAAACATTTCGTTGGTTTTATTGTGCATATGTGGTTTATGTACGCCTTATCAATAGAATATACCTAAAATTAGGTTAAAAACAGTCTGCTATTCCAAAGTAATATGTTGCTTGCATCAACATTCCTTACACACCACTACTAATCCGTATCGATTTCACTTTTACAGATTATTTGGGCACTGAAGGGGAGGTAGAATTTCTGGGTAAGGAAATTATTTAAATGTACATTTGTCCTATATTTATCGCTACTCAACGTATTATTTCAAAATTTCAGAATTGAAGATGTCTCATAAATTGCTTATCAAATCATTGGCTAGCCAAACTCAGATCTAGGTGGTTGTAAACTAAATTCGCGTAGGATGATTCAGCGATATTATTGCACACAAAATATGCACTTATGACCAAAGAAAAACTTCATTTTCTCAATCGGTAAATATTTTATATAAGGGAGGAGCTTCCTCGGCGGTCAATAATTACCGCCCAGTTAGCCTCACTAGTGTACTATGTAAGGTTATGGAAAGATTGATCCGCGATTAAATATGTGGATATCTAACCAAACACTCTCTTTTGAATGGCGCACAACACGGCTTCCTAAAAGATAGGTCATGTCTGACAAATTTTTTGAGCTTCCTTAACGAGGTTACTAAGAGGATGAATGATGGTATAGCTGTAGAAGTCTTCTATCTCGACTTTAGTAAGGCTTTTGATTCAGTCAACCATAGGCTCTTGCTTCTCAAACTCTCAGCCATAGGAGTGTCAGGGAACCTTCTGGGCTGGATTCGAGCATTCCTTAATGACCGTTCCTTTACTGTCAGCGTAGATGATACTTACTCCGCAAGTGCGCATGTAACGAGTGGGGTTCCCCGGGGCTCAGTCTTGCGGCCGTTGCTGTTCCTCATCTTCATTGATGATCTAGCCAACCAACTGCGCTCACCCTGTTATATTTTTGCTGACGACGTTAAAATTGTCGGTAGGTCGGATAACTCCGATCTGATAAGTGATGTGGAAGCTGTAACAGCATGGGCGGGTAAGTGGGACCTTCCCCTTAACCTAGATAAGAGTCACTTGCTCTCTACACTAGCAGGCAACATGATTGTGTCTACGCCCTCAGCTCACACGGAGTTCCGTAGGGTAAAGTCTACTAAGGACCTAGGAATCGTAGTCTCCGCAAACTTTAAGTGGGCTGACCAATGTGCTGCTGCAGCTCAAAGGGCCAGGAGGGAACTCTTTCGACTACGTTCAGCCCTCACTTGCAGAAAAGCTGAGGTGCTATTGCCCCTCTACAAGGCAATAGTAAGGCCACATTTAGAATACTGTATCCAGGCTTGGAAGCCGTATTACCAGAAGGATATAGTGCAGCTAGAAAAGGTACAGAAGCTGGCCACTCGCATGATCGAGGGGTTAGCACACACCAATTATGAAAATCGTCTATTAGCACTAGGACTTTTCTCACTTAGGAGGAGGCAACTTAGGGGGGATCTTATAGAGACCTTTAAGGTTGTCAAAGGACTAAGTTGTTTAGAATTCGATGACTTCTTTCGGTTCTCTCCTTTGGTTGGTACACGAGGGCACAGTTTTAAGCTAAGTAAACAGCACACCAGGCTCGAATCCAGAACGCACTTCTTTAGCATCCGTATAGTGAACGCGTGGAACTCACTTCCCGCAGAACTAATCTTGGCAACTTCAGTAATTGCGTTCAAACATGGGCTGGACGAACGGTGGCAGGAGCTCTTCCCGGAGCATTACCCTTAAGACTAAATCCCTCATTTTTATGATAAAAAACACAAAAATATTCGAAAAACATTTTGAAACACAAAAAAGAGTTTCTTTTTCATTTTTTCGCATTTGTGGAAATAAACTGCTGTCCATCGTCTTTTCATTCGATTGGACATGCAACATGCATAACTCTCTCACCTTTCGGTGATGAGACATCTCCCATCTTCCATTCACAGTTACACACGCCTGTGTTACTTACGAATCAATCCTGGTAGTGGTGGGTGTTTTCAAGCACACCTCCGAAAGAATCTGGGCACTTGTTTCGACTTGGTCGACTATCGCCCTGTGACACTGATACTGATACTGAAAACATTTGCTTTGAAAATAACCTTGCGATTGATGAGTTCTGTTCAAATATCATTCGAGTTATCAACCTTGAAACGCAATGAGTAGCTGACTGTTTAAAGTTTACTAACTGATTATGCCGTAAAGTTGAATTAATTTTAAACATTTTACTTCAAGCAACCTACCACGAAAAATATCTATGTTTAGTTGACGTATCTCGACTACATTCCGTTATGTGGCATTCATTAAGCAGATCACAATTTATGTAAAATCTTAAAACATGAATTAGACAAATTTGAAAAAAATGAGGATTTTTGAATTGTTTCATTTGATTGTGATGTCGCATATTCCAGCGTCACGAAGCACGTTCATATTCTCCAGAAACGGGATAATACAGAAAGAATGAACCGATGTTTTTTCTCAATTCCGCTTACAGATTTGCGTTTCGTTTACCAAACCGAGGTGGATACCAGCTTGAGTGATTTCAATGAAAAAACTTGCCATGAAGTGAGTATAAGCCTCGAAAAGATGGAAGTAGAATTTTGACCTTTCCAGGAGTAGGTACGGTTAGATTTGCGTCTCTATTGCGATCAATTATAATCTATTACAAATCAGGAAATTAATCTAGAATGATTGATAGCATTTGGAAATATCGGTCATGTATGATAATTACTAACGAGAAAGCCTAGTTCAACGTAGGCCAAAAGTATATCACGACTAACAGACACGTTTATTGATAATCTTTATCCTGCAATGGAATCACATGCATCTAATTTTCATTTATAAAGCTGCTGAGTTTATTTCGATTGGAAAACATGCGTCTTCCCTGCTTCACGAGATTGGACGATCCAGTCACTCGGTTGGTAACCGGAACTGTTAGCATCATGGCTCCGATTGTATTCGGAGTGAATCAACCGGCATGGAATGCACCGCTCCTGGTCAACGCCATGCAAGTAGATCAAAATCGCTCGGTATTGTTTCGCCTGAGGTTGAAGCACAAATACAGTGCAAGTGATTGCATTTGAGACCGAATGGCAATTAATATTGTGTTCTTCATTGCATTCTTTGATAGTTTAAATGCTTGGTTTTTTGTCGGAAAATTTATATATTCAGTTTTGTTTTTTGTTCTTCAATTTCTAAATTTTTTAACCAATTTCTGAAGTTTTGGCTCGAAATATGGCTGTTTTCCAAAATGTGTGGTTTAATAACATGTTTGTTGTGAGTATTGTTAGCTGCATCATTGACGTGAAACTTTATCTAAAGCCGAAAATAAATATTTCAAATATATAATATTTTGATATTCCAAATAATCACACTTTCTAGTGAATTATATACAATAATTTATATCCTAACAATTATAGAACTCATTGTCTTCAGCAATATTGAGTTCACCAGGTACGGGATCGCACGGATCCAAAGTCTAAATAACATAAACAAAGACATTGTAACCGACAATTCGGTCCGATGAAAATCGAGTTCAACGTCAAAGATTTCAGTCACGATATAAACACCAATGTGTCTATCCAACGGTTGAGTGACGCGTCCAAGCCCACCAAAATATTGACAAGACAATACGTGAGATGAGTACGGTACTATTGAAGCAAAATAATTATACAATAAAAATAGCAAACCTCAATTATTCCGCTTCGTACTGAATCCAAAAACAAGAATATTCAACAGTAACAATGACCACAAAAGATTGCAACTTCAAATAAAGATACACAAAATTAAGCTCAAGAACGAATACATTCAAGTAGTTCGGTAAAACAAAAATGGTAAAATATACAAAAATACCAGCAGATTTAAACAGTTAGTTGTCAATAAAATAAATTCAATGTACATCTTACACCAAAAATGATGGGGAAGTGCATCCATAGAAGGTTAAGTCTGAATAATATGGAATTAGTTGTTTCGGACGTCTACTCGCTGTATAGATGGCGGGTTGTTGGTAAATGCTTGATCTATAAGTAGTTATTATCAAATATGGCGAGGTTGCCATGATAGTGACATGTTGAAAGTACCTACTGGCTTTTGGCCCTAAAATGTTTCCGTCAGAAACTTAACGCAAGCCCGAATGTCAGGATGGGAAAGATTGCGTATGTTATGAATTACGCACCGTCTAAAAGCAGACGATA
This sequence comes from Atriophallophorus winterbourni, assembly GCA_013407085.1. Lineage (NCBI taxonomy): Eukaryota > Metazoa > Platyhelminthes > Trematoda > Plagiorchiida > Microphallidae > Atriophallophorus > Atriophallophorus winterbourni. The sequence continues at coordinate 26,259 of JACCGJ010025640.1, read as the reverse complement.
GAACGCAATGGATATCGCCCAAGCCATCGGGTAAGTGGAGAGGTGTGATGAAAGAATGGGTGTCCCTGAGCTGTGCGATGCCCTCATCGGTAGCTTGCACTGCAGCGATCTCGCCGAGGTCGAGAGAGAGTGGCAACTCTATCATACACGTTGTATAGATGGGAATTGTGGCACCTAAGATATATCGTATGCCAGTCGTGAACTGACTGACAAAATCCTGGTGCGTGGTCTTTCTAGGAGAGCACCTACCCAAAGATCCGTTCATTGATGTACGAGGAGCTTATAAGCAGTAAACAAGGTAAACTCTTTTCCCTGCAGATTGTGTTCTAACTCGATTTGTGAATCGATCAGCAAGTGTAGTTATATGATGCATATGACGTGCTGATTTGAAACGTGATGAAAAGAGGTGAAAAAATATTAACCAGTAAAAATGCCGATGTAAATCGTGAAAGATAATGACGTACCTGAAAAATTTGCGAACTGTGCGTGGGTATTGGTGTTACTAATTTTAGTACACGAATGATTCGTTCATCACGTCGGACTGACCAATTTGTAGTAGACCGACCCCTACAATAATGTACCCGAGCATTTTGGAGAAAAAGCACAGGCGATGGAAGATTTATCGCAGTAGCCAAAACGTGTAATAAGATACAGGTTAGCAATTACGGAACATGAATCAACGGAATTTGTACGAGGTCAATTTTTATTAGGTACAGCAAAATAATGTTGTTACAAATTGAGAAATGTAGAAAAAGAAGAAAATGCTTTCGTTTACACGAGGTTTCAATAATTACAATAATTTGTCCCCAAATTGAAATGAAAGAAATTCCAATGGCGTGTTCTAAACGACGTTTTGCAGAATAAATAGTATACGTGAGCCAAAATACTGTCAGGTTACCAAGGTTGAGACATTTGATTATAAAACGAAGTTAAAATAATCACGAGGTGATCCCAATATCTGTCATGAAAATTTCAGGCGCATTTCATACTCCGAAACAGCCATTGATTGATTAATGAAGTATCGAGCGAGATAAGGATAACAGATTTTTATGGATTTATTAGTTCTTGAAAAGGGAATAAAATATTGGCTTGTGGTGGAAGAAACAGATTTACATAAAACGATTGTCTTTTTAGTGTATGTCAACTATCAGAAGTCAACAGAGCGATTTTATTTTACATATGCACAGTCTACCTGAATGCGTTTTGAACAAACGGCTTGGCGTGAAGCTTGGTAAAACGGATGTGTTGAGGCGAGGGATTTAAAATTAATATAGACGAGTGAATTACCAAGGAACAATATGATGCGTTCTTCACGGTAGTTGTGATCATGTTCGACATTCGGTGTTCAATTATTCAGCATCTAAGACACCTGGCCCTCAAAATCAAAAATGATTGAACAAGCAGACCACTCGATCGTTGTTTGCTCCTCCACAATATACCAGCTAATATGAGATCACACGTCATACTTGGAGTGCAATAATGTAGATTGATTTATCGTGCCTATCTTTGGTCTGGATTCATATTTATACGCAATGGTAAGTTGAATCCCAGCGGCACTAACAAAACTTGGTCTGACGAAATTCACGTCAGCAGAAACCCGCGTTAGCCGATAGTTAGCGAGGCTTATTCCGATTGATATGAATCACCGACCGAGCATAAATATAAGGCAAACATTTGAATAATACTGCTGATTGAATGTTTGGATTCGGGCTAGTAAATATCTCAAACTGATGAGCTCTGTCGGTAGATAGAGAGCTCATTCATCCATACGCATGTGTGCTCAAATCACAGGCAATTTGAACATCGTGATATTCAAGATCGCAATTTATTGCTCGAATTTGAGTTTAAAATTTCAGCCAAATCCAAACATGTTCACGCGAATCAACGGTATTATACAAAATCCGACCAAATATCTATTCGTTTAAATTACCCATGTCTTATGTATTGTGGTGCTCACATCCCCATCTCTTACACACCACTACCGGTTTCTGGCTGTTTGCCCTCATCAGGTGGAGACAGTAAGATCAGGTTCAGTGGACCTTGAAACAGTGGGACAGCGGTAAACCAAGCTTAACATGTATGCAACTGTTATATAGGTTTCTTACAAATAAATACGATGGTCAAATACAGAAACTCCAAGTGATTCCTGGACAAGCACTTTAGGCGCTTATAAACGAAATATATATTCTGGTGCTTCCATCGCCATCCCGGGCTGTTTGCCGTCATCCCATGAAGACAGTAAGATCAGGTTCAGTGAGCCTTGAAACAGCTTATGGTGATAAACGAAGGTATACTTGTACGTTGCCAGCTCATATCAAATCGCAGACTGCGACACTGAGGATTCGTCGGTTTGCGCAAAACTAAAGCTTCACCAGTAGCCATTTCACCGCACCAAATTGTTTGCAGAATAAAGGATAGATGTCACTCTCATGTGCAAACCTAAAATGGCTGCGCGATTTGCACAGGCCTTTCAGAGCCCCGTTCAAAATGACAACTCCACTAGAATCGGCTTCAAATTACTGAGATTCGCTGAAATACAGCAGAACCAAGCAGCAGCCGGAACGAACAGATTAAGACTTTAAATCTTAAGTGAATTACTGTTACCATTACGTTGATCGACGTTTATGCGCCTACGCTTTCTACGACGCCTTCTGAAAAAGACACTTTTTATCATAACCACACAACAGTACTCAAAACGTACAATAAAAAACTGTGCAGTGGTATTGGATGATTTCAGTACCCGAGTTGGTGCAGATTACGAGTCTTGGCAAAACTGTCCAGGAAGGTTCGAAGTAGGTGCAACCAATTAAAATGGACAACGCGTTTCAGAAATGTGAATATAGACCAGTCTTAGTGTCTGTAACACTTTCTTTCCAACAAATTCACAGCATAAAAACTTTTGGAAACATCCTCGGTGCTAGCGTTGGCCTTAGCTTGATATTATTCTTGTTAGGCACACTAGTATAGGAAGCATACTACTCACCTGATCGAAGCGAAGCGCATACTGTTACACAGACCATTTTCTGGTTTGTGCAAAACTGAATTTTCCCCAGACAATATTTAGCCGGACCAAATTGTCTGCTAAAAACAAGGGACCCAATCTAGTTTCACAATTTTCAAATGCCTTCATAGCTGATTTCAACAAGTCAACATCACTCGAATCGGCTTCAGAAAACTAGGAGTAGTTAAAAAGTTGCATATGCCATGTCGCACCTTCCACATTCGGTGCGAAGAATGATTAAACGAGCGAATGATCCGAAGCAGGCGCTTCTGTTATGATGGTTGCGTTTGAATAGAAACGGTCTGCAGCAGATGACAAGATGGGTAGAGCTCTTCTCCTCTCCTTACTTTAGGGAGAGTACGGTTAAACCGCATTTACTTGAAAATGTTGAGCGGTTGCCAACCATCGAATATCTAGATAATCCCCTTAATCTTGATGATCTTAATAGTGCCATCGACATCTTAGTGAATGAGAAGTCTACTAGTGAGGAAGTAATTCCAACTGAGTTTATCAAATGCCGTAGATCCGCATTATTACAGCCTGTTCATCTTGTGCTTGTCCAGTGCTGTCAACAGGAGTGTGTCCCACAAGAGATGCGATACACAAATAACATCACGCTATTTAAAAATAAGGGTGAGAGAGGCGTCTGCAACAATTACAGAGAAATCTCCATTCTGACTGTTTTGGGGAAATTGTTTGCTAAAGTCTTACAGATCCGGCTCCAAGTTTTAGCTGTTCAATTTCGATTTATTAGGAAAGGTGATTATCTCCTCAATGATAAAATTCTAAATTGGGTGTCGGGAACTACTTGTACCATTATATGCTATTTTTATTGATTTAACCTAGGCATTTCTCTCAGTCGGCGTGAAGGGTCTTTTCAAAAGGCAGAATGAAAGAATGCCCTCCAAGACTACTTAAACACGTTATTTCGCTCCACTTTTGCATGAGCGGCTCAGGACATTCAACGGTTGCAGTTCAGAAGCCTTAACTATTTACAGAGGCTCCGAGGGTGGGTTCTTGCTGCCACGCTTTTAGTTATTTTTTTTCCTATGCTTAAAAAGCACACTTTCAGGACGAGAACAAAAGGCATTTACCTACGCACGCGAAGTGATGAAAAACCTTTCAACCTGAAACGGTTAAGAGTAAAAATCAAAGCACGGGATAAGCTGATGCGGGACCTGCTGTTTGCCGACGATATAGCCTACATTGCTCATTCCCAAGAACAACTTCCGTTGCTAGTGTACTGTTTTTCGTCGGCATGCAAAGACTTTGGCTTATCAATTAGCATGAGCAAGACCAAAGTCTCACGTTAAGGGATTTTATCGCCTCTGATCATCACTGTTGTAAACTGTCAGCCTGCACCAGTACATCATTTAAGATATGTTGGTTCAAACATTGCGTATAACCTCTCGCTATACACGTAGATTGAATAGCGGATTTGCAGAGCAGATGTCATTTTGTTTCGATTGAACTCCAGTGTTTGGGGTAACCGCAATTTATCTGCAAATACAAGGATGATGGTAATGATTGAGCAGACCCCACCTGCTGTACAAAGACGTTTGCAGAAGAGATATAAACGCTTTTGCGATTGACAGAGCGAGTTGAGAAATACTTGCCCTTGACTGCTTACATTGGCGGCTTTGTGCAATGCGTCGCGTGCAAGCTGAAGAGGGGCAAATGAAGCTCAAGCTGCTGAAATCAGAACTTCCCGCCGGCGTGCAACAGACGCTGATCGACCGAGTTCTTCCTATTCTTGCTAGCGCTGCGTTAGAGATTGCTCCTCCCGAATCGGACTGTTTAGGTATTCTAAAAGCTGCGGAATATCAAAAAGTCATGCGATTGTGATGTACATCCATAGTCGTGATCGACAGAACGGGGCCAGCAACAACCCGTTATTTACTACTATTTTTCATATTTTCATTCATACCGTAATCATGTGGTGTTGTAAAGTGTTTACATTTAAACCATAAATTATTTATTCCTTGATACATGGTTATGATATAAGATGATGAAAATACATTATTCTACTTGAAATGTATTTAAGTAGCCAATAATAATAAATAATATCATATCATGCTTCGTCTAAAGGTAATGCTTAGCAAAACGATAATTGCAGTACGATGCCTAGTCGCTCATCTTTTTAATAACAAACATTTTTTAATAGTGATGATAATTTAAGAATTTCCCTGTTGTATGCTTCTTATATTTTATTTTGCACTTGGAAATTTTGGTGTATGTAAGCCGCAAATTTAGACGCACGTTTTGCGCGGCCTTTCGATTTGCGCTGTTTAAAATTAATTATCCACACAATTTTCTTATTTTCTTTTACCATGTAACCTTTTTGCTGTCAAATATTTTACCGAATTCTCTATATAAACCAACAAATTTCAACGCCCCACGTGCTTCAAATGGGATTCACTTTTTATGTTTTGAAACATGGTACTTTCGCTGCGCCGGTTGGAAAAAAAAGAACATCCAAACATCGCTAAATGATTAATACAAACGTCAAAAAACCGATCTTCTCGTGTCTGCTGTTAAGACATGCAAATACCCTTATTTCGTGATGTTTTTTTAAATATTAAGCAGGGCACTTATGAACCGAATTTCCTTTATATTAACCAGACACATAAATTTGTGTTGATAAAATTATTCTCGCCATTTGTCTTAAATGAAACTTTATGAATGTCTCGCGTGTTTCACGGCTCATTACCTCGTCGCATAATCATGTGTGTTTTTTTACTCTGAACTTTAGTATCGTTCAGTTGTTATATTTTTCTTAAATCCAATGCTAAACTTTATTACGAGAAAGAAATCGTGTTCAATACATCGCGTCCAAATTAATATTGCGGTGTAAAGTTATTCAAAAATTGCTTATATGGCCAACACAATAGTTCGATAGCTAACTGAAGACTCCGTGTTCCCGTTGCTTTACAGTACACCCGTTCTTGATGCTCTAGGTGTCTTAATTCAAAAAATCCCTGTGCCTTCTCAAACATAAGCCCCTTCGAATTGCTTTGCTATTTTTCCACGAAACCGTTTTTTTATAGTTCGAAAACCAGTAGCATATACCAGTTGACTGAAAATTTTATTCAAAATGTGATCCTCATTTTCAACTCGGAGAATCCCACGTTCTGCTTGTAACGTTTTAAATCATGGCGTGCAATATTTCCATAGAGATTTTAATATGCTCGAAGCGGATTCCCTTAGGATAGCAAGTAATCTCCCCGCTGGTTTATGACCACATTTGTGTCTGGTAAAAATGGAACACATTAAGCGCATCTGCTGCTAAAACAGTTATCTGAAAACGCATTGGTGAGTTGCAAGTTGAATTGTTCGTCAATTTTTGGTGGATTAAGTTCACGCAAGTTTTAAAGAGCTGACCCAATGTGAAAATTGAGGAAGCAACCAAATGCGTAGCTTAGCTCGTTTAAAAGTTTTAATGTAAAATGCAAGTGAATTATTCAATATATAATACGTGGTGAAAGCTATTTTTTATTTGAGGTTTAAATAATGCTGTCAAACTTCATCTCACAATCATCTGCAGAACTGATTCGCGTCCAAATTTTCTTACAATCCGCGATCAGGACCATTTTGGATTATATGAGAGGAAGGTGGTAAATCGTTTATGTGTAATGAAAATAGTAGCCGGCCTAGCATGGAACCTTGTGGGATTCCGCTGGTTATGTTTAACTTTCATGATAGCACTCCGTTTATTTTAACTATGTCGTGACGATCTGAAATGTAGTCACAAAACCATGATTGGAGCGGTTCGCATATTCCATAACTTATCAGTTATTGAAGAAGCAAATGGTAATTGACTATGTCAAAAGCATCTGGAATGTCTAAGTAACAAACGTGAATGCAATAACTACTATCCAACTTCTTCGTTCAGTCGTCTAACGCTATGAAAAGATTCGTTAGACAAGAGCGATGAGAACGAAATCCATGCTGCGCCGACGAACACAAATTACGCAATTCAAAGTGTGTAACCATTCATTCCGAGATTATACGTTCCTCGACCTTACCATTAACAGGTAATAGTGTGATGGGACGATAATTTGCAGCGTCAACTCGGAAGCCTCCTTTGAAAAGAGGTGTAATCCCACCGGACTTCCAATATTTTGGTACCACTCCCTTAAGCAACCAATAGTTAAACAGGATGGAAAGCGGTTCACAAAGCTGACAATGACAGAACCTGAGCTCTTCCGGTGTGATGCCAGCCGTACCTGAGGATTTTCTTACATTTACTTTGAGCAATTGACTTGCAACAATCTCTGGATTCATCAAAATATCGCTAAATGTTTCGATTCCTGCGTCGCCTGCATACTCACAACGTTCCACTATAAACCTTGGCATGAACACTTTAGATTAATAAATCGCGATAATTAATGTTTTGTGGGTAGGTTTCTTCGATTCATGTTTGATACTATCGTTCATTTCGGTTGTCAAACAGGTTAACTTTATGGGATTATGACCCTGCGCTTTATAGTTGGCAGACCGCGGTAGCCCAAAAGAATCCAGAAGTATGGCTTTTAAAATACCGTTTGTTCCCGCTAAGTATTTCCACTGTTTGTGATCGTGCGCAAGCTTTTGTTTGGAAGATAAGTCAGCAGCATCTTCCGGAACGCCTAGAAGTACAATATTTCTTGGATTATGTTTTTCTCCAGATATCTTCGACGAATTTCGCTCGCACCATGATAGATCTGCATGGATACGACATTGGACTCGAAAACAGTCTAAGCATTTAACAGTAGTTTTTCTACGTCATCCGCAGATTGCAGCGTTATTTTAAAAGGCGAGGATCAGCCTTCTGAGGAGAACTCAGTCGAAATAATAATGAGGGAGCAACTGCGGCCAGTCGCACATGACTACAGGGTTTATATCACTGAACCAAGTCATGTTTTCGCTTAGGTTCGGACAGAGTTTCCCGTTACTCGGTCACGTGAGTACATATTACACTAAGGTTTATACTAGAGGATTTGGGTTTATAATTTGACTTGGTCTTTTTAGAGATGGTTTTGCTGAATAATTTCTCGTTTCCGTACAGTTGTGAAGTCACTGACCCCGGCGAACACTTACCCGTTTTAGTCACCATCTGCGCGTTTACCTGTTCGAGTATGATGAATTTTCTATCGGCTGTTTGTCAGAAATCTTTAAGTCGGGCAACAATGGTGCCTTGATGACGTTTTTATCGGTTCATTCAGTTTTTGTATACTGGATTCCAGTCCATTTAGACGCGTCTCAATATTATACTCAGGGGGTTTTGCATCCGAGGCTGACGGAGTTGGTTTGGCCGTGCAAACCAGACAAACATAAGAAACACCAGAACAATTATCTCCAAATATGAGGTCACGATTTGTCGCATTTTGCATGCACTTTCAGCAAGCAAGCAAGCGTAACACGAGACAGACCTCGCCTTATGACTTACAGATTTTGGCAAACCGTAAACATGCAGCCCGATGCGCTTTTTTTCTTTTCGGGGCAATCCGGACAGGGTTGTGAGCAGCACTGTACAATGGTATGTGTAAGAGCAATGATTCTGTCGAGCGAGCGATGATGAATATCGTGAGCGCAAAAAAAGCGATGTTCATGAATAAGAACAAAATCAGAATTGAATCCGGCGATGCGCTCAATCGATGGCGAAGCATAAGATGTTTTCGATGACGTCAATCTCTCTGAAGACTCGAATAGTATAAACAGCGGTGCACACGCAGAGTCAATATGGGAAATCACGAGTAATCCGAATTTGCTCGTGTTATCGAATACCGCTACAAGAGTAGCATATTCAGAAAGCTGTCTTCCAGGGGTTTCCAACAAGGTGTACTATATCCACTTACGTGTCAGTGTAGGAACAGTCTATCCTAATAACCAGGAGCTCAAAATAATGCGACCGCACAGCACCATCGACAGGGCCGTACTATGTAATGAACAGTTTAATTTTGGATTATAACCTGCCATTAGATTAGCCTGGCATAATTAACCAACTGGTTTTAAAATACTATAACGACAGATTCATATCTCTTAAAGTCAAACAGACAGCTCGGAGTTTTAGCTATCAACGTTCTACATATACTGACGGCCAAACCCCACGAATTCTATTATATTATCCCAATTTTGTAACATTCATTAATGGAGAGCTAGATAATTTGGTCAGCATCTCTCATAAATGATGGAATATTTGATCAGATGTTTGTGTAGTTTTGAAAAGCAAAGGTGGTATCCTTATATAAAATAGCTGAATACACATTCGCGAAATTTCAAAGAAATTCGATAATGTAGTTCAAATGTGTCGAAAACTCATTGAAACGTCAGCTATCAGCATGTTTTAACGAGATTTGTTCAATTCGATTATAAAATGACTCACTTTTACACACTGATTTGGTCGTGTATAGCTGAGATGATTTGCGATTTTGACCATATTTCGAAAACACAATCTGGGATGTTATCTGTATCTCCATATTTGAAACTGCATTTGATTGCCAAAACTATAGAGTGTGCTGGATTTGTGGTATTGTAAGTAACACGATTCGTTTTATTCGTGATTTTAGCTCCGTTTTACGTAAATGGTATTCTCAGTGTCGTTTTTACACCGTGAAAAATCTTTCAATTTTTGTCTGCTTGTCTACGTTGTCGCACACCGAAAACTGCAACTCTGGTATTTACCCAAAAAAGTTGAGAATCGCAATCAGAAAGACTGAAGATTCTGTTTGGTATGGTTGTTATTGAAGTTTTCTACTTATCTGTTAGACATTCGAAGAAAACCCGAAATGTTTCCTATAAATGCAGCCTTGTAAATTGAGAATGGCCAGGGTTAACACTTATCCTCTTAGCGGTTTCTGCAAGGTAACACGCGTAAATACGCAACTACGTAACTGATATTAAAACATTTTTGAATCCTGAAACAGGTTTAACATGAATCCTAGGCATAGTGCCGATGATTTCAAAATCCAAATTGCACGAAGAACTTTCGTGTATCCATCACCTTCAAACTCTAGATTCATTGCTGAAAGTGAAGCATCGCTTTATTTTGAGTTCAACTAGCGAATCTCTTAGCCTCCTAACCAATAAACATTTCAAAAGCTTGTCACCTTAATCGCAATGTTTTGCGACTGTGTGAACCTTATATTTGCGTGATGTGTGAAGTGTTGTAGAGCAACCCGCATAAATCAGCATTTCGTGACCAGACTGGGAGTGATGTTGATAGTTTAACACGTATTTCGAGCAGGAGCAAGCAAGCTATACTTTATTTTGAAACATTAGTCTGTTCAACATGTCTTATCACTTGAAAATTAAATGATATATAAAGAAAAAAATGTAACTGGTGAATCTATGTTATATATTGCATTACGTACAGTCGGTTTAACTAGATTTTCACAAATGATAAATTATACCATCGTGCAACCAAAACTGTGAATGGTTTCTAAAAAGTAACGTAGTTAGAACGTTTGCGAAAATTGAGAGTCCCCAACCCTTTCAAAAAAGCCTTCGGAGTGATGTGATACTGACATATAAAATATTACAGACCCCAAATCATCCTTTGTAACATTTGTTCGAATACGGTGAGTCACAACATGAACGCTGCAAATCAATTCAATGTAATTCAATTTTAATGGTCTGTAAAGCTTTACAAAACACCACCAAATTATGTGGGAACAAAAATAATGTAATGAAATAGGCTCCACAATTGCACATTGGGAACAGAAATTGAGTTTTTGCGGCAGTTCAATCTGCTTAGCTGTTGGTTAAGATGACCGCGCAGATGTGTGTTGTGGGAAAGATGTAACGAATTGTTGCTTGATTATTTATTTGATTAAGCATTTTTCAAATGAAGAATAGTGCTCCTCGTTGTCGTCGGTATTGAGCTGAATGAAAATTCAATATTTTAAGTCTCATTTCGTATGGACAATTAGAAAGTCCTAGGATGAGTCTTGTCGCAAATAGCTGAATATCTTTTTTTCAAACAAGGATCCCATGCCGGTACAGCACAATCGATATGAGGTCGGATATCGAATGAAATCCATTTGCAGATTACATTGGCGTCAAACTAACCTAGGGCTTTTCTGAGGGAACCCACGTTGCTTTCAGCTTTGCTGGCAGCAAATCGACATGGCATAGAGTTTCCTGAGTCAGACTAAATATATATAGCAATTGTGAACAACAGTAGAACGACAGCAACAAAAGCAAAAGCACAAGAAGAATATACAGAAGCATATAGATTCCTCTAGCGAGCGTCAGTGCAGACAAGCGGAACTGCGTAGAAACACTGGCCTTAGAAACAGAAGAAGCAGCGCATCAGAAAAACACCAAAGACCTGTGTTCCACACAAAAGAAACCATCAGATAAGTTAGCGTAGTCAGAGAGGCCATTGAGAACAGAGGTGTAGAAGCGATAGCAGACGCAAAAGAACAGAAGAAGAGATGTATCGAGCACTTTCAGGAGTTATTCAACTGACCAGCTCCTTCAAACCCACCGGAGATATTGCCAGGTGAAAGCGATTTGCCAATCAGATGCTGTGTACCCACGACGAAAGAGAACGGCAGCGCCATTAGGAAACTGAAGAACGGCAAGGCTACAGGAACTCACAGTTTCCTTACAGAAGCGCTAAAGTCGAGACCAGTGTAGAGCTTCTCCATCTAATCTTCTGCTAGATCTGGGAAGAAGAAGTACTAGCTGAGTGCAAAGAAGGCTACCTCATCAAACTCCATAAAAAGGCAAGCACAGTTTCTCCTAAAACTACCGAGGGATAACGCTGATATTCATCCCAGAAAAGGTGTTCAACCGCATCTTGCTGAACAGAATGAAAGACGTTGTTGACTCACATCTTCATGACCAAGAAGCTGGCATCCGAACGAAGAGATCATGCACATGCCTGATCGCAACCCAGCGCATAATTTCAGAGTAGTCTCTGAAATGGAACTTGTCTCTCTTCGTCAACTTCATCGAGTATGAGAAGGCGTTTGACAGCTTCAACAGACTGACACTCTGGAGACTACTGAGAAACTACGGAGGTCAAGAATAGATCACTAACATCATCAGGAAGTCATCTGAAATAATGACCTGCTGAATAATTCATGACTGACAACTCACTGTCACCTTCGAATTGAAAACCGGAGTGAGGCTAGACTGCTTACTCTCTTCGTTCCTGTTCCTGTTTACCATAGACTGGATCATGAAGATATCGTCAGACTAGAAGCGTAACGGCAACCATTGGACAATTTTGACGCAGTTGGACGACCTTAACATCGCCGGTCTGGCCTCTCTCTCAAACACTCAACAACAGATGCAAGAAAAGATTAGCATCGTTGCGGTCTACTCATTTAGAGTGGGCCTCAACATCAACAAAGGGAAGAGTAATGTGTTCAAGCCCAATACATTTAACTCGACACCATCTCGCAGTCAAAGGCGAGGCGTGAAAAACGTGGACAGTTTCACCTTCGTCTTCATCAGAAACCTGCCTCAAGAAGATGATACAGATCCGCTTACCAGACAAAATCAGCAATGAAAAATTGTGGCAACGAACAAAGCAGTAGCCTATTGACAACAAAAACTTTCAGAGTCGCTAGCAATGGATTGGACACGCCCTCCGCAAACCTGCATCATACATCACCAGAATATCCTTCACCTGGAACCCACCAGGGAAGAGGAAGAGAGCGGCCTAGAAATACTTGACGCCTAGAAATTGATGCAGACGCCAAGCAGATTGGCAATATGAGGGGACAGGTGGAGAGACTCGTCGAGAGCTAGTTGGCGGCATATGTCCGAGACTGGACCCAAGGCGGAATTAAGTAAGTCATTGGCCAACTCACAACTGGATCCAACTTCCAAATACGTACTAATTTCAGCCATTTTGTGCACAATTGGTACATTGGTAAACAACAAGATTTCTCCATTTCATTCTGCCTCAAGATAAGCTCACAAATTGCTCCCATACCAGACGCATATTCCCCATATGCTTGTCAACATAAGGATGCCATATGTGTCTTGGGCGTACTTCCTTCCATTTATTCTTTGATGCATTCCACGTAAGATCCTCCGGTAGACCATTAGACGGTATTCGATTCACAAATCGATTCTACTGGAATAAACCGCTGCTACCGGTTTCAAACTATTTGCCTGTACCAGGAAGCGATATTAAGGGAACAACTTGTAAGTGCTTACCGCGTTTAACTGGTAAGACTATCTGTACTCCAAATTTGTCATGATATTAGATTAACTGAGTTTGCAAAATAACAACATGTGGGTCAGTCCTCCCAATGTTTCATGTACCAAACTCGATTTAGAGCGACCTCAAATTCAAAATTAGTGTATTATATTCTCAACGTCCCTAAACTCACTGTCTGCACTGGATTATGACCAAAGCACAAAATCGTTGGTGTAAAATGCATGTTGATGTGCACTCTACGATTTTATAGCACAATCTTTCCATTTTAGCACTTTGGGCAAACAATTTTATTTCAATCGTAACCCTTAGGTCCTATTAACCTTGGTTTTGGCTAGTTATTCATTGTTTGACCAAGTGATGTTGTATGGCAAAATCAGTAAAAATGGCTCTTTACTATATACGAATTTTCAGCTACAAAATTAGACAGAAATGACGAAGTGCTCATTAAATCAGGATTCAGGCGTTCAGACCTGAAACAGCCTTTGATTGATAAATTATGTCCCGAGTCACGTAAGGAGCAATTGTATTTCTGAATTTTTCTGTACTCAAATAAGGAGCGAATTATTAGCTTTGCATGGAAGAGAACGATGTGTATGCAACAAGGGTCTCGTGAAATAGATGTGCACTATCGCGACAAATGAGTTTGATTAGTCTGTTGCTTTCACAGAACTGAAGGTCGGTGAATGTACGTTGAAGTTAATCCGCGAATACATAACCCAATCTAGAACTAGCCTTGAAAACTCTTTGATTTTTCAGAAAATCTCATTCCAAAACATTGTGATGTTGTTGAACAAGTTATACTTGAACGTAAATTTCCAATATGGTTCGTTCAATGAAACGCGATGTTAAATGATAGAGGGATTCCCGGTCATGCTTCAAGAACGCTTGAAATGACTAATGTTGTATGTTGCGCATATTCCACGCAATTACACTCCACGCCTGCTTTTCAACTGTTTGCCGTCATCAGGTGGTAACGGTTAAGATTAAGTGTAACGAGCCTTGAATTTGTAGGAGAGTGGTAAGCGGAGATAGACTTTGAAGCCACTGCTAGATGTGCTTCTACAATGCAGGTCAATGTCTAACGTCGAACCTTAAAAGCAAATCTGCTTACTTGTTAATCAAATTTTGTTATCAAATGTTTATTACCTATGAATCGTAGTAATTCGTCAGCCCTAAATATAATGGCGTTCATTTTATTTCGATGGAGGTTAATGAAGCATGTTCAAAATCTTTTCTAGATTGTCAGATTTAATTGGATACCGAGCAACAGGCGAAACTACATACTACGTGACTAGAAATACTACGCGTAATCGGCAAACCTAAGGCTGATAAAATATTTTGTCATCTGGTGTTCCATCATAAATGACCCGATTTCGGTCGGAAAACTGACCTGACAGAACCAACAATTTAACGCCCATGTTACCATAGTTAACAGAAGCATTCAATCAACCTTATTTAATCTATTTGCGCATCTACCTTGATGATTCGGTTTATTTACCAACGTGATTCTATAAACAAATCCGCAAAGGAAGTCAGCACTCTGAAGACTGTTAACTGTTCGTTTTCCCAAAGGGTACGACCTATTCCTTATTTAGAAAGCAGAAATTCAGCTAATTTTCAATGGGTTCAGGGTTCCATATAGCATTAACAAAGAGTATCGCTGTATAGAGAATCATGAAACACGGTAGACTGAGTTTATTTTATCGTGATATATGTTCCTTAGTTGGAACACACTTGAATGTCCGTTCTTAACGTCCTTTATCCTCATAAGGTATGTATAATTTCTAGTTGTAGATGGCCTCAGTTGGCCGATCTAAACATGCAGTTATATTGCAAATACATATTAATCTCATGCTCAATATCATCTAAACGAAATATGCATTTTGATTCGTGTTAACTTTCCTTCCACAACGCATTAAGCAACAAGCAATACTCGTTCGATGAGCAGTGATTGCTTGGCATCAGCAAAACAGCCGAAAGCGGTGCCTGCTGTTCCGCCTATCATTTTCTTCAAATTATACGGTGAAAGCTGGTTCTTCTCTTTTTGGTTGGAGCGAAAGTACTTATATCTTTTACAAACCTCTTCGCATTACACTAGTCCGGCCTGTGCGAAGCTATGCTTGCGAATTTCAACTTTCATTAGAGTAGTTATTCTGAAAAATAAATTTTTCCCATTCTGTGCAAATGATCCAGTAGGCATATGCGGCGCATTTGCAATAGAGACAGTGCAGTCTCTAGACCAGTCTTACAGAACGCATCTACATCTATCAGTATTCCCATCCACGACCTGTTGAATATGAGACGGAGGCCATGTGAAGGAAAATTATTTAGCTTCCGTTCAAGCCTTGCGTGATAGTCAAGCATTAGCAAGCGCTAAAATTTTCATATTTTAGATTGATTAACATAACACTTAAAAAACTTTATTTAACAAATCCCAGTTACAGACATTCCCATCGATTCTCGACGTGCATGTTTTCGATTATATCTAATAAACACATCTTATATTTTTCTTTTCGTCACTGGCGTAATTCGTTAAGAAAATTGAATTCAAATTCGGCGCCAAAACCAGAATCGTTTCAAATGGGATTCGTTTGAACATCAATGAGATGGACAAAAAATACACAAAACAATGTGTTGTTCAAAACACTTTTCTATTTTATTTCTAATCACTGCATAGATGTATCGGATTTGGTGGTCTTGGTAGTTGATTTACAGATGTTATTACAATTTTCTGTCAACGAAATGACCTGGAAAATATGCACTTTAAGTCTTATAAACATTTGAGGTCATAAAGTGTATGCTTATTCGTGACGACCTTATTTTTGCCGCCAGATTTGTTTCATGTGCGTGAAATTACAACATATGTTTAATGCCCGAATCTGTCAGGCCGCATCTATATATGGTTACCCCAACTATCGCTGTCCAAAAAATAAGCAGATCTGTTATAATACATGACTAATCAAGTTCACATCACTCCTTATGGCACTCGTGAAAGGAGCCCTGAATGTGGGTTAGCAGTTCGTTCTTAAATTATCAGACTGCTAAATTTCATATTGCAGTCGCTTATTTCCGATTTCAGTAGCATAAACTGATGAATGTGATATGATTAATCCATTGAACAGAATGCTCAGTTATCGCAATTATCTACTGAGCCATTTTCGGTAGTTAAGTTACACCTGGGTAGAGTGGAGAATTCGGGTAAAGCAGAGATTCCTAACTGTGTAGCTACGGAACGTTGGGAGACGTATAAATTTTAAAATAGGAGACTCAAGGTAATTCAAGATATTTTAATAAAGAGCATGTGACTGATATAAGAGTTAATCTTTGACGATTATGGTTTAACTTATATTTTAAGCTGGTGTGAACAGAGGAGTCTGTTTTTAAATCCTGAAATACGTGTAAAACTTAAATTCACCAAACTTCGTGGCGATTGACTCGATGCTTTTGCAGTAATCTTCCGTTATTTATATCTAAGTGTAGAGCTGAACTTTAACGTTTATAGATATCAAAATTGTCGAGATTTTCGTTTGATTCAACATCTTGTTGAAGTTCGTAGTGTCTTCTTTCTACGCGTTTCTTCTTTGATGTCTTGGAGATCAACCTCGGCTTTGCTGCTGTTGTCCTCCTTTTGAGATAATTCGCTCTAAGTAAACTTTGAATCAGAATCATGGCAGACGCAACCTCCGTTTCTACTGAAGTCTTTCTAGATACATCCTTGTAACATGAATGTTTGTTAATTTGATCGAGTCGTTATTGTTATTCTTATGGATATTTCTTACCCATCGCATCATAATCTGCACGAATGCCAGGCGTCTTCGAAGACTCGAATCGACCACATCATATCACTTTTTAAAACGTCTCTGTATCCTAGATCAATTATTTAATTTGCACAAAGTTATATTTGTCAACAGGAACATCTTAGTAAACAATTTTTGATATCTTTAATTTTCCAAAACATTTTTATGCGAAATATGTACAAGTATATATTGATTTTCAACATTTGGAATATTTTCGAGCCAAACTATTGTCTTTTCTCTCATCCTTCTCTTACTTTTTCTCTTATCAACTTGTCAAAGTACAACTACACCCCAACGGTATGGTGTTGATGAGCCGATAATTTGATCTTACAATGATTGGGCTCCACATCTGATGTCATCTTCATCAAGTTCATGAGAAATAATTCTGCTCAGAGCGAAATGATAATTTATAAAATGACCGCACAGCTCATTGATTGCTATAATATATCATTTTTATAGGATTAATTATCAATGTATCCTTAAGCGGGAGGGCTTTATTTAATTAGGCAACGCTTTTGCGGCTTTGTGTGAGAGGGAGATCACTTCAGAAATAAAATAATTATTAATAACAAAAATTGCGAATTAGGGTGAGATTCATCAAGATGTTCATGATGATATAACTATCGAACACAGCGTTGTTCCAGATAAATGTCTTCTATTGACTGGATCTTTTGATGAAATAATCTTGAACATATATGTCTATTGACCGCAAGCCTACATCCACAAGTGCATATCCACTGGGATATCAACGTTTCTTAACATCCAATCGCACGCCTCAACCATTCGTCGCTTGAAAATTTTCCAAGAGTGGAAAAACGATCCCATTCATATCGATCAAAGTGTGGACTTGATTGAGGTCAAACGAGTGGCGCTATCCGAATTTAAGCTTTCTCCCTTACCTTGGTTGAATCGATTTTCAAAACAGGTGTTTCCCGAATTCCGGGTTAGAAACAGATGTGCTTGCTTGAGAGAAATGGGGGCATATGCCAAATATTTGTTCCCGGTGAGGCGATGATATACGTTGGACGGGAAGGTTTATTTCTGCTTATTGTGAGAAACAATCTACGTTTCAGAAATGAGGAAATCATTTGAGTTGTAAACACAATGTGTCGCTACCCTTCTCATCAGGTACATGCCACATTTGGTTTCTGGTTGTTTGCCATCATCAGGTGGAGGCAGTGGGATTTGTTCAGTGAGCCTTAAGACAATGGAAAAGTGGTGATCATATTTATGTTTCTACGTCACTGTTCGCACAATGAACCATAGTGTTCAAAAAGCCGAACAAGAAGAAAATAGCTTCATTCCTTTAAACGAATTTTCAGCGAATAAATTATTTAAAGCACACGAATTATGTTAACACAATTACAGAATAAGAGAGAAACGTTATAGATGAATGGAAAAATTTAAGTTGCGCGGTAACATTAAAATCGGAAATAGCTTCAAGCTTTGTGATGGAATTTGTCGAAATTTCAGCCTTCGCGATGTTTTAAACATCGTGTTGTTTCCGTGTTCAAGTGAATTTTCTCCAGCAGCAAAATCCCGATTGATAAAATATAAAATGTGCACAGCATTTGATGTGTGTGGAGCGTAAATTATCCTTCGTTTACATAACAACATGTTGAAACTTTTTAAAAAAAATGAAAGGGTTCCGTGATAACTGAAAAAATGTGTGTAAAAATATTAATTATGAGCAGAGTCGATTTAAAGACCACACACAAACTGATTCTCGGTCAAGCCCTCAAGACGCTAAGAAATGACCACAGTATAGTGTTGCTTACATCCCCCGCATTTACACACCAAATGCAGTTTCTGGAGATTTTCTCGTCGTCATGTGAAGGCAATTAGGTTTGTTGCCGTTATCCTTGGAACAATTGAAGCGTTAATATTTTACCAAATTAAAGCCGCTGTTAACTAGGATTCGTACCAAGAAGCATGGTGTTCAAATACAGAATCACACGGGTAAGTTCAGCAAGAATGTTCAAGTTAGTTTACCGCATGTCCAGAGTTTCATTGTGTACCGAATTTAATCTTACTGTCTACCCGTGATAACAGCAAACTGACTGAAAACGATTGTAATGTGTACATACATGCAATGTGAGCAGTACACTACGGTTCCCTATCAACCTTCTGATGAAGATCCGCTGCAGTTCACCTGATCAGTGCACCGTCAAAACTGGATCAATATTCCTATGAAGGTCAAGGTCAAAGCCATTTGCTCTAAACACAGTCAAAGCCATGTTGATGCGTGGGATGTGTGCAAAACAATACACACGCACTATCATGAACTTTTAGCTACGATGGCCTCATCTTGTCGTACCGTCGAAAGGACATTGATACATCGATCGTTCGTACTGTTGGTAGCTCGAGAGCAAGCATTTTTGACCGTCCAAAACGATTTCGAGGCCCGATTTTGGGGTCTGTAAAATAGTCGAAAATCAAAATTGGAATGCAGTGTAAACACGAAAATGCTCAATAATGAACATTCTGCTGTTTGCTATAGGATCACTTTGTGATCAACTTTTTTAACTTTCTGATTCACGTGCAGTGTATTTTGTTTATTTTATCTATATAACTCTAATTACTAAATATAATCTGGGTGTCAAACATCCTGTAACTTAGCGAAACAATGATTCCAAAAAAAAGAACCGCGGTGTCCAAAATAAATTTGTTCCTTGTCCGGCGAGCAGGACGCTTAAAAACATTTTCCGTACTCGCACACTAACAGCCGGTTTCTGACTGTTGTCATCATAAGATGGAGACAGATAAGAACATGTTCACTGAGTCTAGAAACAGTGTTTAATTGGTAACCAAGGGTTGGTTCGCAAACCACTTTTAGACAGGTTTCTTACTTGGAACCATAGCATTCAAATACAGAACCACAAAGTGATCATTGGTCACCGCTCAAGACGCTAATTGTTGAACAATTCACAGTGCTGTTCATATTCTTTGCACATGCGTACCACAACCGGTTTCTGGTGGTTTGTCGTCATCAGATGGAGACAGTAAGATTAGAATCAGTGAACCTTGAAACAGTGGATAAGTGGTAAACAAGGTTATACTTGATTGCCACTGCTACAGGGAATACGTACAACGAACGACGGTATTCAATCACCGAATCACATAGTCATTCTTGGTCAAGAACTCAAGGCCCTCATGGATGGCCATGACCCCATCCCTTACACGCCACTACCGGTTTCCTGCTGTTTGCCTTCATCACGTCGATACAGTAAGATTCTGCCTTGAGACATTGTAAAATTGTTAAGGAATGTAAGTAGCAAAATGTATTTAGTTTTTTCAAAAATGATTACAGTCAATGAGTGTGAATGTCGTCAGTTTTAATTTGGTTAACATTTCCATCAAAATATATACGAGCATCCTAAACGAGTTAGCACCTGAATTTTCGAGTTCGTGGCCTCTAGGATTTAACGCACGATGGCAAACTACACAGTGTTGCTACCGGTTAAGAGTAATTCTTCGCAAGTAACGGAAGTAAATAAAAATGGACGCCAGTGTACAACTTTCGCTCGAATCAACCTTATCAGTTCAGCGGGAGACACGATGACCTGATTCGGGTTAAATTTGAAGGATACAAAAATGTAAACCTTGATGCTAAAACAGTTAGTTTTACGAAGGTCAGCTAATGTTGATAACAAATGCGAACTAATTTAATGAATAGCTGTACGGATTTTTGTGCTTGATGAAGCAAGATTAATTTACTAAACCGTTTTCGGTCCTTGCCAGCACATCGCTTCCACGGGGATAACACAATTTTTGCGTGAAAACCAATATTAACTTTGTAACAGTTACTGCCAGGAGCTAATCTTGAATATGTGAACGATAGCTTAGCTACACTAATTCATGTTGAACTAGGTAGGCGCTTTTTGTGTATGAAGCGCTTACTGAGTTAAAAGAAAACACCTTTTACGAGTATTAGGCTGACGTTGACCACGTATACTGAACCTTTCTGATGTTGTACCGAGTTTTACATAAATGCATCGTTTGATTTGGGACTAGCCTGGAATATTGTCTCTGATGTAATGATGGCTTTATTTATTTTGTTTAATTTAAGCTCATTTGATATTCCAACGCTTATTTGACTGACGAAGGCTGCGTTGACATAAATGTACCTTCCAACAGCGAGAAAGTGTTTAAACCCTACCTCGGTTGCGGATTCGGGTAAACCAACTATAATCAATTCCTCCCATTGCACGCTGGTAAATAGGTAACGACTTAGTCAGTAGAAGAACTTCAGCAGTTCAGCATCCTGTTCAACGTGTGAACCCATATCACACATCATACCCTAGTGGTCTTATCAAAGAACAGTTTGGCATAACAGTTGACAGTCTCTTGTCCTATACCTACTTCGAATCGCAATATTTTATCAATGGTAGATCTTGATTTAACAGAGTAAATCCAAGTTGCTGTTAGATTTTAAATACACGAGGAACTTGCTTCAAAAAAGGCAAAGTAATTATTTTAACAAGTACAAACTCCCAGGAACTTGGAACCATCATAACACCCGAATATTTACTAAAAACTAGCGTGTGATGATACAAGGGCAATAGCCTGCCTGTTTCAGTAGACAAGCCTTGGTCCCGAGTCCTGGTATGTCCATTAGTTGGTAAATGGGGCGGACCCGTTGAATTAATCATTTGTCTGACGAGTGTGTGTGTGTATATCATGTGACAGCAATTTGAGGAGCATATGTGATTCCATGGCTTTGTCCCAACAAGGCCATTTATGTTGGTTTCCAAAATTAGAGGTTTGGGTTCGCGCTGAGGGAGGAACCAAATTATGCGGCCAGGTGGCAATGGATTTGGTTATTGTGTGTTCAAAATGGAGAGGGCTTTGGTCAGTTTAATCTTCTTATCGAATTTTATCGACTGAGTTATCTAAAAGTAGATATGGGTCTTGTTTGAACTCCGGACTACCCCAGATTTTAACACAAACTTCACACGGTATGTAGTTTTCGATGCTCCTTCCCAAAATTGCGACCGCATCTTCGAGAAATTGGTAATGAAAAAAGTTGTTAAAACGTTACGACCGTTAAAAGTGATTTTGAAATCAAATGGACATCTTATTCTGTAGTTAGTAACGATTTTATTCTTTCTAGTTAAATGAGATAATCCCTATTCCATATTATAGATACAGATTCGTTATTGCAAGCTTTTTTTATTTCAAAATCGGGTGTACTATTTTGTGATGCATACGGTGCATTCACTTCTTGTTTATTTACAGAGAAAGCAGCAAACATGATGTGCCTTGAATCTTTATTTTTGCACAATGAAGACGATTCTAATAGATTACATCAAAAATTTAACAAAAAATATTTCCAAACTTAATTTCCGTATCCAACAAACTCTTTCAATGTCCGATTAGTTTCGGTTAGGTTGGGACTTTTCAGTAAAATAAGGAGCAGTCAGGATATCAAACAAGTTCATCAGACATGATTCAAAACGAAGGTATCAATTCAACTTGGAATAGATATCCACTCTACCATTACACGATCCAAAAACATTGAGCATTCCGACTCTAACCGAGTCGGCCCATTGATAACCTTTCATGATTTGAACACTACAAACTTTGTAATATGTTTATATACAAAGGCGCAAAGCCTTCCGAACAAACTAGCGGAGTTAACCGAGATATGCTCACACTACTCACCTGATATTATTGCCATTACAGAAACAAGGTATTCTTCCCAACGGATGGAAACGGAGATATCCATTTAAAATATGAATTTGATAAGAAATGATAGAGAGAGAATTGATGTCGGTGTTGCTCTTTATTATCATAATCGCCTCCAGTGCCGTCCAATAGACAACTCAGAATTTACCCTCGAGGATACAATATGGTGTTCTTTTACTCTGATTTCCGGTCTCCTCCATATACGGAAGCGTACAACGAAAGGTTAATTCAAGTGCTTCGGCGCTTGACTCGCACTCAGCAAGCAACAATACTTATTATGGGTGATTTTAACTTGTCTACCTTTTATCTCAGAGGCGTTCACTACAAATGCTAGAATACCGATTTAGAGAGGTACTAGATACAGTCCGTTTATACAAACATGTTCAGAATGCACTCGGAGAAGAGGTTCTGACCGTCCGTCTGTCTTGGATTCGGTGTTAACATCGGAAGAACAATCTGTCAAAACGATCGCATTCCGGGCTCCGCTGGGTCTTAGTGACCATTCAGTGCTTGTGTTCGACTATTTTCGCAGTCCTCATCAATCTCTTGGTCGTAATGGAGTGGTCCGCGGCCCTGAGTAAATCGCTCGTGCATATTCAGCATTGCAGACCGACAATAAAAATCCTGGCCCGAAATGAAACGAACTTATATAT
The DNA here is from genome assembly GCA_013407085.1 of Atriophallophorus winterbourni. Classification (NCBI taxonomy): domain Eukaryota; kingdom Metazoa; phylum Platyhelminthes; class Trematoda; order Plagiorchiida; family Microphallidae; genus Atriophallophorus; species Atriophallophorus winterbourni. The sequence goes on along the minus strand of JACCGJ010025640.1, from coordinate 2,958 downwards.
TTTCAGAAACTGAAGATAGACAAGAACTCGCAGATCGTTTCTAAAATATCCGACCATGAACTTTGTTTTGTTGTCCGCAGCAGAACATAAAAGTGAAAAGCGCTGAATCCAGCAGCGTGGATGCAGCATAAAACCAGCTATGTTTCTATTTCTTGGCAACATTTCCGTATGTTACGCAACAAAGTATCTTGTTCGAGAGGATAAGGAAGCGCACCAATTGATGCTGGTGTGACCGCGTTGGAATCCGCAAATGCTCTCGATATTTATTACTCTAAAATGTTTGTGCAAAAGGATTTCGTGAGCGTTGTGAGTATTCAGTTGACTCAGGAATCAAAACATTAACCGAAATTTTGATAAATCCAGAGATTTTCGCAAGTCAATTGCACAAAATAAATGTAAGAAAATCCCCATGTCCAGATTGCATCACACCGGATGTGAACAGGTTTTTTTCATCGTCAGCTTTGTGAACTGAGTCCAGACTGTTTGAATATTGGACGCTTAAGGGAGTGTTACCGAATGTTTGGAAGTCTGGCGTGATTACACTTACCTTCAAAGGCGGCTGCCAATCTCACGCTTCAAATTATCGTCCTGTCACACAATTACCTGTTATTTGTAACGTCATGGAACATATAGTCACAGAAAGATTGGATTGTACTCTTTGAATTGCGTAATTTGTTTTCGCCAGGGCAGCATGGATTTCGATCACATCGCTCTTGTCTAATGAATCATCTTATAGCATTAGACGACTGGACGAAGGAGTTGGATAGAAGTTCTTGCATTCACGTCTGTTACTTAGACATTTCTAAGGCTTTTGACAGCGTCAATCACCAATTGCTTCTTCGATATCTGATAGGTTAGGGAATATGTGAACCGCACCTCTCATGGTTGTGCGACTACCAGTCTGATCGCCACGCCCGAGTTAAAGTAAACGGAATGCTATCCCCAATGTTCAAAATCACCAGCGGAATCCCACAAGGATCCGTGCTAGGGCCGCTTTGACTTCTAATATACATTAACATTCCCCCCCTCTTATCATCCAAAATGGTCCTGTTCGCGGATGATATGAAAATTTGGACGCAAATTAGTTCTGCAGATGATTGTGAGAAACTGCAAATGGATTTGTAGAGAGGTGTCAAATTGGGTGGCCATGAATGATATAACATTCAATATACGGAAATGTAAGATGCTCCAACTTGGCAAGAAGGTTCCTTGCACATATCGACTGGAAACTGAGAACTCGACATAGAGCTCGGTGTAAAAAATATCTTGAAGTAAGGATTAGTGGAAACCTGAAGTGCACGGTGCTCTGCCAGATTATATATATGGACATGCCAACAGATTGTTAGGTAACTTTCGAAGAATATTTGGAAGATTCTCGCTGGCCATTGTGAAACGAATGATTGCAAAATCGTGAAGCGTTCCATATTCCTTACCCTAAAACTGCCCCAACCAATTTACTATAAACTCTTTTTTAAAGATATGCCCTGAGGTATGTGACAGAATGTGTGGCTCCCAGAAGCTACTGAAACATTCCGGTCGTTGGTGTGGCCTTCGGTCGATATCTGACTTACTGACTTAATCCCTTGAGTTCCTGGAGGAACATAGGGCCTCGGCAGCTTGTCTCCACTTTGGTCTGTCCATAGCAGCCAGTTTGATGTCGTTCCAGTTAGGTCCTCACTTGCGGATTTCCTCTTCACACGAGCGCTTTCAAGATAGCCTTGGGCGTCCGACCCGTCTCTTCCCGATTGGGTTCCATACCAGAGCATGACGCGTGATGTCATCATGAGGTTTCCGCAAGGTGTGCCCAACCCATCTCCACTTTGTTCTACTGATCTGCTGGGCAATCGGGTCCTCAGCGGCAATCTGCCACAGGTCTTGATTCCATATCTTTTCCGGCCATTTTACCCCAATAATTCGACGAAGGCAATTATTGTGGAATGATTGCAAGCGACCAGAAGACTTTGCTGTCACTCGCCAGGTTTCCGATCCATAGAGTAGCACGGATTTGACGTTGCTTCTGCATATACGGAGTTTCGTGCGTTTTGATAGAACCTTCGACTCCCAAATGGGTTTCAAAGCTTTGAACGCGTATCTTGCTTTGCCGATTCTGGCGACTATGTCTTCGTCCGTGCCACCACTTATTGAAACAATGCTGCCGAGGTAGACGAATTGCGTGACGTCTTTGACTGCTTTACCAGTGATGGTGATTGATGGGTGCTCATCAGTTAGCACACGGAGGACTTCTGTTTTTTCGGTATTCACGCGTAGTCCTGCATATGAAGCAAAGTGTGCTAGTCTATCGGTATTTCTCTGAAGACGTTGGGGGTCACGTGATATCAAGCAGACATCATCAGCGTATTCCAGATCCTCCAAATGCTCGGATTCCTTCCAATCGATACCATTCCTCTCACCTGTTACTGTCTGTTTCATTATCCAGTCTATTAACAACAGAAAAATCATTGGGGACAACAGGCATCCCTGGCGAACGCCAGTCTCAACTCCAAATGGATCGGTCAGTCTTCCGTTGTGAATTACCTGACAGGAGGCACCTTCATACAGCTGCTTTATGAGGTCCATGTACAGAGGTGGGACCCCATAGTGTGGCAAAAGCTTCCATATGAATTCGCGGTCCACACTGTCGAAGGCTTTCTCAAAATCTATGAAGTTGAGGCAAAGAGGCGATTGCCATTCAATGCTTTGTTCAATTATTATGCGGAGGGTCGCAATTTGGTCGATACCAGACTTTTGTTTTCTGAATCACGATTGCTCTGGCCGTAACACTCAGTCCATAGCATCGCGCAAACGCATAAGGATGATGCGTGTAAGTACTTCACTAGGAACTGTGAGCAGCATGATACCTCGCCAATTTTTGCATAGCTTCAGATCCCCTTTCTATGGAAGTTTGACCAAATAACCCCTCTTTCAATCATTTGGGATCGGTCTTTCTGACCAGATGTT
>JACCGJ010025639.1:0-12805 GCA_013407085.1 Atriophallophorus winterbourni | reverse complement strand
ATTTTTTCCATTGTCACCGCTCTAATAGGCTTATTTCAAATGAATTTTCCCAAAAGTATCACCGGAGCCTATTAGCATGAAGACTGACTTGTGCTCTTTTTTAGGCATTGACCAGCGAATTGCCCATCAACAGCTCGTTGCAGTTGCTCGTGGACATCGAGGAAACTGACAAAAGCGCACGGATCTAGATCATCGTGAAGTGAAACAATTGATGTCAATCATGTGTGAATGTTCGCTGACAGAGATTTTGAATAAGAACGGACCAAGAATAGATCCCTGTGACACACCTGAGCTAGTTATCACCGCTGAAGACAAAAGGTTATTCACCTTTAAACATTTTAGCGACCCGGATATGAATATCCCGATCAACTTTGAAGACACTTCAGTCCTCCAATTTGACGAACAGTCGTGGGTGGGCACAGTCGAACGCCTTGCTGAAGTCAATAAAAACAACATCAACTCGTTCAGCAGAATCAGTAAAAACACACCAGCTTTCTTGCGCCAGGAGCAATTTGAATATGCATGAGCAATATTTGGTAAGTCCATGTTGTTGTGGACACCAACGCCCACACCCTCAAAAAAGCTCTCTATTTCGCTCTTGATCAACTTCTCTAAAACAATTTCGATCACAAAAGTAAGTGTGACCGGCCTGTAATTTGCCGGACAAATAAGGTAGCCACTTTTAAACATAGGTTTTATGAGACCTCGTTTCCTATCCTGTAGTAAGGCGCCTAATATTAAAATTTTTAAACAAAATTATCAGCGAATTACGCAAGACATCTGAGATGGCTCGGAATATTTCGCTGTCTAGTTTGTTAACATGGACACATCATGCCACATTGACCGTAACCAGTCACACAACCTAGAGATTTATTATGTTTGAATAGTCGTTTATATAGATCAAAAAGAAGAAGAAAAAGAAGAGAAGACAAATATTCAAAGAAAAGAGAAATATTCAAACTAATTCAAAGTTTTAATGATCTGAAAATCAAATACTTTACTGTAACCGTAGATTAAAATATAGGGAACGCATAAAAACAACAAAGTTGTTCTATCAATATGGAAAGTCAGCTTATCTATTGAGGTGCGAGGTTGGATTTGGTCAACATATACTTGTCTAGATCAGCCTTGAATCTTCTCAGGTTCGATGCACAAATGATATGAGTAAAATTGAGCGAGCTCGTTGGGAAGTTCGAGAGCGGTGGAAGTAGTTCCCTTCGCAGTAAGTGAAGCGGAAACGCGTGGCTTTATCCTAGCATTACTGTTCACGATCTGGAAGAGCAGCTCCGGGTTTCGTTCAATTTTATCCATTAGATTGATTTGATACTCATTTATATACTACTATACATGTTAAGTGAATTTATTCCTTATCAAACGGTAAGATATCCAGAAGTCAGGTGTTGCCTGCAGTATCTGGCTTCTCCACGCAGAGTTTTTCACCTTTATCCATTTTCGTGTTCGATTCCTGATGACGAATTTGAATCCATTTTTTAATTTTTTTAAACATATTTAGAGTGGAGTTCTATTTTTTCGTAGATTTTCTCAAGTATTGATGACCAGCATTGTTGGACATCAGTGTTAATCGGTGCCCAGTAGGTGACTTCTTGAAGCGCCATTGATAATGCAACCGTATCAATTTTTACTATCATTTTCTGAGCGTCGCTAGCTCTTTTCGTTCTAGATATATAGTCAAAAAACAATGACTACATGATCACTATCTCCAAGTGGTGCTTCATAGTGGATATCATCGATGACATTTTCCTAGCTCGTCAGAAAAGGATCAAGTATGAACGGTGTGTTCGTGTCTCTGAAGGTGCGGTGCTTGAGCTGGGGTTAAATAAACGAATTTCGTTGAACATTTCGTATAATAAATGAGCAACAGAATTCACCGGAGGAATGTCATATTTAAGTAAATTTGGGAGATTAAAGTCACCCATGATCACGACGTTTTTTGCTATGTCTGGAAATAACCAGCTGAGTTGTCTTGAGTAAAATAGCATCGTATGCTTCCTATGCTGACGATGCCGTTCAATCACACCATAAACAGGGTTTTCACTTGTTGCTAATACAAGTGAACACCACAGTGTCTTCCAGTATCAAATCTTTGTTTGTGATTTCTCAACGTGAGATCTTGATCCCAGCAAATAGCGACTCCTCCTCCTCCAAGGTCCATACGATCACGATGAAACAGAAACATGTTTAGAATGGAAATTTCTTCCTCAGCTAATTGCTGATTGAACCAGGTTTCCGTTACGGCTATCATGATTGGCGAATAGTTTTAATGAAGCTCGATTAACTCGCGTAATTTATTTGTCAAGCATTGTGAGTTTGTCTACAAACATTTATTGTTTAATCTGGATAAAAGTGTTGGATGATGGTTATTTGAGTTGATAAGCTGAGTACGTGTCAAAGATGGCGAGGCTCGTGTTGATGCGTATATTACATCACCAACTCCGATAGAGTCGATAAACTTTAGTTTCTTGGATCTGGATTCCCAACATCACTATGCTCAGTACAGAGTCGGTTTTCAAGTGTTTAATGATAAGTTTGATTTCTTGTGGAAGTTTGTGGTTCCAATTGTTAAGCACGGTGCCACCCTAGTGTTCGCCAATATTGTCAGTTTAAGGGGCGGTGGACCATTACCTTCGTAATTCGGTGACTTCGGAATTCTAAAAGTATCAATAACCGCTGCATTTCGTGGTTTGGATAGGATTACCGATAAATCTTCACTGCTTTATAACGTATTTGGATTTACACTTTGTATCTGAACCGGTGGCAGCTTCTGGTACAATTAAGACAATAAGGGGGCGCATATCGCGATCGTTTAGTTTGTTTAGATTCCCTTTCGGTAGCGATTTTACCCGCTCTGACCAGGGCACATTAACAAGCACACGAGGTGTATTCTAGTTGACGTCCCGTAACATGTACGTCGATAGAAGTGATTTGTACAGTTTTATGTTTTGCATCGTCTTAAGTTGTTCACTTAAACATTACCGTTTCACTTTGAATACCGATAGCACTACATTGATCTATCGATTCATTTTCAACGTTATAACTCATATTTCATTGATTTTGTGTTCGTAATCCAGTTAACATTATTCATCGTTTAAATACCATTTGTACATTGTCAACACACAATAATAAAAATATGTTCCGCTTTCCAAGCGCGGTCCTCGTTTTACTGTGGTTGCTTCGGAGTCAATCTTGCATGTGGATATAACAGGAACACACGCAGCCTGACGATCCAAACCTCACTATCCACTACATATATGTTCTAACTCCTTCTCGTTTTGCACTACGACCTTGAGAAACCGCGGCTTATCTTGTTGTAGCGCTTTGGGGAACGACTCAATCAAACCAAAGAAACTCGATGGATGGCTTTTAGATTCATCCAAGTGCACAGTTCCAAGCCATGCTGGTGTCTATTCGAGAATAACGTCTCAGTTGTCTTTCGCATGTTGGTAAACACAACACTAAGCGAAATTCCTCTCGAAACAACTTTGTTTAATGGAGCATTCGAGGTGAACGGATTTGGCTTTAAGACGTTTATAACACTCCTTGGTGTCATGTTGCAGCAATTTAACCTAATCAGAAGCGTGATTTAGTGGTGGTGAATTTGTGCATATTCGTTTGTTCAATTTAAGTGCTTTAAGCATAATTAGTGGCCGTATAGAATTCTTTATTTGTGCAAGCTGCTTCTGCAGTTGCGACAATCTACCCTCTATTGTATTCGACTCTTTTCCAACAGATGAATGTATACTCTTGTGCTGACCATTTATATGTTAATATCTCCGGGCGTTAGAGAAATAACAAATAAATTGATAGTCATTATCGAAGTGTTGTGGTGATCATATTCCCACCATTGTGAGTACCACAATACATTGATATTTTGTAAGCGCCCCAAGCGTTCGGCCAGGAATCACTTTGTGTTTCTGTATTTGAGCATCGTACTTCTTTGTAATAACAATGGCATACAATTATAACTTTGATGGTTCTAATCGTTCACAAGCCTTACACACTAATCAGTCAAAGTCTCATCCCAAGTCACGTGTATGTGTAACTCGCAAAAAGTACATTTAACTGAAGCACTAGCACTGCATACCGGATCCAGGCCCTTGGCACCAAGGTCAAGTTGGTTCATATCGCTGTCGGGTGATTAATCCTCGCTGTAACCGATTGTTCAATCAATTTCTTTGTCTGTGTGTTAGATCTCGTGACGCGGCCTGAATTGGGCCGTCCGTTTGAGAGATGGGCGTTCGGTAGACTGGTCGATATAGCTACGTTCGAAATCGTGATTTCGTCATTTAGCAAATGATCCACGATAACTCGTTAACCACACAAGATAGAACACAGAATCAGGTATCAAAATGCGTAGCTCGATGCGATCCTTGCAATGATATCAAAACCCATAAGATAGTTACCGTGGAAAATGACTATCATTATTACCTCCAAACTTACCTGTATTTAACGACTGGTGAAGTGAAGCTCCTTGAGCAGTATTTTTACAAGATGTTCCGATCATCACTTGATGAGTGGCATTCTCCTGTCAATAATCACAGCTGAATTAAGATATATAAAGTAAGGTTGGTAAAAAATCGCTGGTGATTTGTTTTACCATTCGCCAGTTTCGTCATTTGCTCGAAAGTCATAACGTTACTGCTCATGCTGTTCACAAGCCGCGAACTTTTGCAACCAAAGGCCGTTATTCATCAAAGGAGATATGACGTTCGGCTTATGCATCTCAATTTGCAAGTGAAATACATATACTCCCTGGCTCATACAACACAACTATTCTACTCGCATCGATTATGATGATCGACCTGTGCAGCTGTTGATTCACAGTTGTCCAAAAGCTACAATAAATGCATTTAAAATTTCTTTAAAGCGAAAACATCTGTGAGTGGTTATTCCCTTTAATCGATAACGTTAAACTAAATTTTTGCGTATCCTAAATGAACTTACTCCATACCCTATTAAAATCCTCTAGTGTTCAGACTCGAGAATATAATGTATTGTGATACATAATAATTGTGATTAGTTCCCTACAGAATACTTTGGAGTCTACTCTTATGTGCATTACAGCGATCGCCGACAACATGACCATCTTTAGAAAATTTCTGTATTTTTATTGACTTAGTTTAATATTAATGTTAGCTACTGCATTAAGGTTATTGTTAAATTTTATCAAAAATTTGTACCTCAATAGATATCGTTTCTATTACTATCGATCATCAAACAATCGATCGCGCCATTACGGGTGATATTAACACTAACAGAAGGATCTAGACAAATAAAACTCACCAAGTTGTGCTTAACAATGAAATGTTAAAGGGGAACATGAATGAGCAATATTAGAGCAAAAGGGATCAAACTGAACGCTTAGTTCATGTCAGTAGTGTAAACCTACGTCTAATATGCATCAAATCCACGATTCAAAATTGAGTGGTAACGTGACTAATAGGAGAGGCATGAAGTATGCTTCAAATAAAATTGAATATATCAAAACCTAATCATAGGTTTTCATTTATTGAATTCAAATTCGATATACGAGGATGAACCTAATTATGATGGCATCCAAAACTTAGCACCAATCAGATAAGCTCTAATATTCGCATGATTAAATAACTCCAAAACTCCATTACAATGATTATTCGTCAAAAACGAGAGCGGAACTTTCCCAGAATTGTCGATTGGATTATGTTCGGGACCGATCGTGTATTCACATTGCAAGGAAATTTGAGTGCAATCGGTTATTCGTGATTCCGCCTTGGCGGAGCACGTTTTTGATACGGGCCACAGCGACGATCTAGACAATGTGGCAATATTGAGACGCAGTATTAAACCGTATAGCGAACGCCTACATGCGGAGGCGGTCGAAATTGCCAAGGCTGGTCGACTGGCGGTCAATAAAGTGGATGGGGCAGAAATCTCCACAATCTGGTGCTCGGCACTGATTCGAAAGTAAATAGTTTTTATTAACCTTATACCTACTGCTTAATTGGATTTTTGTTTTTCATCAAAAATAGCCTTAGCCACGTTAGTTATGTACTTTTACGTATGTGGGCATTTGTGTCAACTGACCTTGACCGTGTTCACTTGTATTAGATTGATGTGGATACACACTGTGAGAAAAATGGACCACTGATCCTGGTCATTCCCACGCGTACTATAGGCTGTTTAGCGGTAAGGTCAAACAAGTGGTGTTGGGTTAACTATTACTTAATCATGTTCCCTGTCCTGACTAGCACCCTTGGTCTGACGAAGCTTCTGTGTCAGAAGTGAAACGGTACCCCAAAACTAATCTAACCTATTGCACTCAAATTTCCTTGCATTGCGTCATAAACATTATTACGTAAGTAGCGTCGTTTTGGAGTAGTGCTTAGAATACTGCTGAGTTTTAGTCTCAAATATATATTCGAGTAAGATTAGACTTTTAAGAAGAACTGCGATTAAATTTATGCGATATAACAATGTCAGGTTAGAGTGAAATCACGCGAGGCTCCTTACGGATTCCCACCGAGTAATTGACCGTAGACGCGCTTACATCTCGACAGAACGCGAAATTCGCACACTTAAACAACTCAGGTTGCATTAAAAGAACAAAGTCAATATCAACGAAAATTCTCAAGTAAAGGTTTAACATAAAAAATAGAGACAACTCTCTGTTGAAAATTAGTTTTATAGATCAGCTTACCGGCATGTTATACATCTGGTTAGAAATTGTTTGAATAGAACTACCCAAACAATTGAGGTGTGAAAGACGGTTATGGCGATAATGGTTTCAAGCAAAAAGTTAGTGGATTTCAAAATTTCATCATCAATAACGATCACCCTATGAGGAGATCCACTTTGATAATACAGAAAAAACATTGTATATCGGTAAATAATTTATTGTTTTTGGATTAATTTTCGCAGAGGAATTTTTAATTGAATCCAACAAGAAGATTATGCGGTGTGACTGATCCACATTCACCAGCCGCCGTCCCGATAACCGCCACGGTATCCACCTCCTCTACCGCGACCATATCCACCGTAACCACGACGACGGCCGTAACCTCCACCACGTCCATATCCGCCACCTCGTCCGTATCCGTCACCACGTCCACCGCCGCGCCCGTAGCCACCTCTACCTCCACCGCCACGGCCTCCACCGCCACGACCTCCATCTAGACAAAATCGTGTTACCAACAACAATGAAAGACATACCTCTAGCTTCGGTCACTGAAGTGGCTATGACAAGCAACACGACGAGCAGCAACAGCCAGTGAAATCTCATTGTACGTCACTTATTCGGCACCGTTTACAACATGAACCCGGTTGCGAGTTGATATTATTTATACAGCAAATTTTGTACTTTCCACGAAATTACATAACAAAACGTGATGCGTACTTTGACAATCACGCATTACGCTGATGTATCAATAGATAATCTTTACGCAGACAGAATCTGCCTGATATCTGTTGATCAGCTCGAAGCTGAGTGATTCTTCATGCTATTTCGAAACCAATTACTAGAAATCCCAGCTTTACGCTAATTTGGCAGTCGCATAGCCGTATTTATGTCAAAAGTTTAACACCTGCTTATAGTTGATGTACTCCAGACGAGTTAACATTGAGGATTCGGAGAAAACAATATCAGCCAAACTTTCCAAAATGGAATCTGCACAATTTTGGCACATTATGCCCAGTTTCATTGGTGGAGTCATTCCTCGGGAATTGTTGCAGTCTTATTTAGCGTGATTACCATGCTGTCTCAAATTCCTTGTCTGAGACTCTCATCCTTGTCACCAGTGAAGGAACGATCGATGAAATGGTTGCTGTAAAGCTGTTCCACAGTGCTCGATGATCTCAGGTGTGATTTCGTAGTCACCAAATGGTCGTTACTCTTGATATAATTAACTGATCAGTAATAACGGTAGAACCTCGGTATACAATGTTCGAGAACGGAAATGCTCGGGTCATCTTTATATCTCCTGAGTATTGCTCAACAACAGAAATAACAGTTAGAAATATTTGGGTATCTACTTGATCAAATTGTTTGCAAGTCTATTCGCTGATGCTGCCTTGGATGAAACAGAAATGATTAATTCTTGTTAGCAAACTTCAATTTCGGTAGTTTTACTTTAATCGAAATCGATATTCTCAACGTAAAGTTGCAAACATAAGTTCATATGAATCATTAGATTCGAAGTCATTGACTCAATGAATGCTATTTTAATGATGGTCAATCTAATGATTATTTAAAAAGTACGAAATGCTGATCGTAGAATTCCGCTTTCGAATGAGTTTTATGGCCACAGCAAGTTGGATTACATGAGGTGTAATATGAAAATGCAATAAACGGTAGCGGTTATAATTAGACTTTTCAGAAGAACTGCAATTAAATTTATGCGATATAACAATGTCAGGTTATAGTGAAATCACGCGAGGCTCCTTACGGATTCCCACCGAGTAATTGACCGTAGACGCGCTTACATCCCGACAGAACGCGAAATTCGCACACTCAAACGACTCAGGTTGCATTAAAAGAACAAAGTCAATATCAACGAAAATTCTCAAGTAAAGGTTTAACATAAAAAATAGAGACAACTCTCTGTTGAAAATTAGTTTTATAGATCAGCTTACCGGCATGTTATACATCTGGTTAGAAATTGTTTGAATAGAACTACCCAAACAATTGAGGTGTGAAAGACGGTTATGGCGATAATGGTTTCAAGCAAAAAGTTAGTGGATTTCAAAATTTCATCATCAATAACGATCACCCTATGAGGAGATCCACTTTGATAATACAGAAAAAACATTGTATATCGGTAAATAATTTATTGTTTTTGGATTAATTTTCGCAGAGGAATTTTTAATTGAATCCAACAAGAAGATTATGCGGTGTGACTGATCCACATTCACCAGCCGCCGTCCCGATAACCGCCACAGCATTCAAGAACTGTATCAGATCCTCCTCATCTTCAGACGACGCTTTACACAATGCCTCCAATGTGAGCGGTCAATATCAATTGCTTCCTACCTCGCGGGGTCAATGCCAATAGCTTTCAGATCTCTTTTGCAAACCTCTTTGTACCACAATTGCGGTTTTCCTGATTTCAACTCACCATAAAGTTGATTCTGAATACGGCCATTTTACATTATGTAGACGTGGCCAAGCCACCGCATTTGGCACTCTCGTAGCAGGATGAATATGCTCAGTGGACCAGGTTCGGAAAGCACTTCAGCATTAATCAATTTTTCCATCCGCGATATGTTCAAGATACGACGAATGCTTCGAAGATGGAAAGCATTCAGCTTCCGTTCGTGTCTTGCGTGGGTGGTCCAGGTTTCACTGCCGTACCGTAAAGCCTTTAGAATGCACGCGCTGTATACCAACACCTTTGTCTTAAAAGCCAACTTGCGGTTACCCCAAACACGCGAGTTCAATCGGGAGAACAGACGGTGGCCAGACGACACCCTATTGACTTGGGGCTACCCAGCTTGAGGTCGGTGGTGGCCGTCCAATGAGATTTGAAAATCTCTCCCACCGTCGGAAGCAGCTCCAGGCACTGAGCTCTGCGCCAGTCGAGCCATAGCTTTTACCGGTATGTGCTGCTTCCTGTGTTATTATCCGCAGAAGCGGAATTGATTGTCCTCTTCATTGGTGCTTTGTGCTCTACGCCAGGGGAGTTCAAAATGGAGAACTAGCTGTTGCCCATGCAGCAAGTTCTCCCTCTCCACGACACCACCGGAACCAAGGAACAGCTAGGCTGACACGTTTGGACAACGATGCCGTTGGCAGGACGAAGTTGAATACAACTTCGAACTGCCTAACGGGACTCCGGTTGCGGATTTTTCATCGTGGTTGACTCCTGAAGCCTTTTCCATGATTGGATGTAGCCACAAGGCAGTGGAGGTTTGATATAAAGGTTTTCCTTCCCCTATGTGGACCGCCTTCATGGACTTACGAGCTCCACCTGACTGAAGCATGCTGGTTTTAAGGCGGCAGTCAGTCGCCTTCGCCATTTCTGTTGTCAGTTGAAGCAGTTTCGACGGGTCACGCGGGACCACGTGTGCAGGTCAGGAGCTGGACTTGGTTGTCAGAGGCTATATGAGACGCGGGCCATTGGAGCATATTTTGAATTGAGAGCTTATCCCTAAAACCGCCCGGATCATGACAACCTTAACACGAATGAAAAAAATATCACCACAACAATACTCGTTTTCTCACATGTCTCTAACACCCCACACATATCGTGACCTGTTTCGTGCTGTTTCCACTGATCAGGTAGGTACAGTACGATAGGATCCGCATGCCTTACCGCAAGGTTCGTTCGCATTCTTCGATCGGTGTTGAACATGGACGTACGTGGGATGCAAAACAATTTCTCATTCTCCACATTGTTTTCGGTGACTAAACCGCGGTTCAAGAGGTGTGGAAAATATTGAATTTTACAGAATACCTTTTAGTTGCATCACTCTGTGTTGGGGGACAACATAAGAATGCTACTTGAAAGGGATTATTATATGACAACTAAAATGGTTACTGGATTGCATAATCTACCCAATTTAGCAGCCACTGCTTAGACTTTGATTGCGAACTCTCGAGCGAAGACGAATTCGAGCTGACCTAATCCTGACATACCAAATTATTCATACGAGGGCCCATCTACTCAGACACCTCGGTTCAAATCTCCCGGGCCACGGTCACAATGTGACCATTCAAATCCCACAGTTTCTGGAAGAAATTTCGCTCTACAACCATATTTTCAACAATACCCGATTTCGTGGAACTGATACGCCGTCTATCTTGGACTTGATACTGACAAATGAAGAGCACGTGATTGAAAGTCTCACTTATGAAGCTCCAATAGAAATCAGTGACCACTTAGTTATTACGTTTGATTATATTTGCCAGGCAATCAGAACAAGTGACATCAAATTACACGAATTGACTGAACTAACTACCACACACTCACCAGACGTGATTGCCGTAACTGAGACATGGTTCCATCCAACTTTAACAGACAACGAAGTAGTCATTGAGGGTATGTCTCTACTTCGTCGCGATCGTCTGGCTCGAGGAGACGGTGTTGCTCTATATCACGTTCAGAGTTTGTCATGCCAAGAGATCACTGATGAAGACTTACAACTACAAGACACACTGTGGTGTTCTCTGAATGTAACAGCAGAAGAAAAATGTACAGTGGGTGTGATTTACCGTTCGCCCTCCGCCGATGAAGCCTACAATTCAGTTGCAAACATACGCTTAGCGGCTACAAGATACGGCGGCAGACTTCTTCTGATCGGAGATTTCAATTTGCCGAACTATAAGGGAAATTCAGTCTATCCAGAAAACTCCTTGAATGCTTTATTTCAACAGTTGCTGGAGGACATTCCACTGTACAACCATATTTTTGACAATACCCGATTTCGGGGTAGTGATACGCCGTCTATCTTGGACTTGATACTGACAAACGAAGAGTACGTGATTGAAAGTCTCGCTTATGAAGCTCCTATGGGACTCAGTGACCACTAGTTATCACGTTTGATTATATTTGTCAGGCAATCAGGACAAGTGACACCAGCAAATTGATTAGGAAAATTGACTTTTCACAACTTAATACTACTCTGAATAATGTCACAGACCCTGGTCCCGAGTCCGACAGCGTACAATGTCAGTGGCAATGGATGGTAAACGAAATTAAAATTGCAGTTGAAATGCACTCTCATCTTGTTCCGAAGGTGCGGAAAAGAGGATACACGTTTAAACTGAGAAGACGAACACGAAAATGGTTGACTATGTGAAATGCTGCATGGCGGGCTCACCGACTTGATAGCACTGCTGAAAGTTGGGAAACATTCTGTTTGCTGAGAAATAAGGTAAACAAACTTGTTGTTGACGACAAATTGAATTTTCAAAAACATTTACTCGACAAAATGGAATCAAACCCAAAAACCGGTCTAGAGTAAAACCAGGGGTTGCCGCCCTAAAGACATGTGATGGAATAACAACGACAGAATCGCAATCAGCTGAAGTTCTAGCCCAATTCCTCTCCACTGTCTTCAGTCCACCGAACACCGTAACCAGTCCTTTGACCTCCGTGATCTCGCCAGAAAACGTTTTACAGCAACTAACTTTTAGCTCGGACAGTGTCCTCCGTACATTGTTAAAGCTCAACACGAAAAAGTCTCCTGGAGCTGATGAAATTACCCCGCTGATCCTCAGAAGCTGTGCCTATTCTTTGTGTACACCGCTTACCTACTTATTTAACCTCTCTATAACCCAAGGCTTCTTTCCCTGTGAATGGAAGACTGGTATCATTACCCCCATCTACAAAGGAGGGAACCGTTCTGAAGTATCCAATTATCGACCAGTAACACTACTACCGATGATCTCTAAAGTGATGGAGCGCCTCGTTGCAAACAGCATCACAAATCACCTGGAAGATAATTGCTTGCTCGCAATCGAACAACATGGCTTCAGAGAAAGACACTCTTGCCTTTCAAACCTTCTCCTTGCCCTCGATGACTGGACACAAGCTGTGGACAAAGGTTTCACAATACATGCTTGTTATCTGGATATGCCCAAAGCATTCGATTGTGTTAACCACAGTTTGTTACTACAATAAATAGAGCAATGTGACATCAAGGGCTCATTACTAGCCTGGTTGGAGGATTATTTTCGTGACCGTGTTATTCGAGTAAGGGTTGATGGTGCTTTGTCACGGCCCATTACAGTAACAAGTGGAGTGCCACAGGGATCGGTGTTTGGACCATTTCTTTTCTTGCTCTATGTAAACGATTTACCAAAACTTGTTCG
>JACCGJ010025638.1:263176-292902 GCA_013407085.1 Atriophallophorus winterbourni | reverse complement strand
AAAATCTGAAATTTTGAGTTTGATAGTATACTCAGCCCTCTTATGAAGTGGGTTTTATACTGCTCAACTCTAAGAAAAATGTTGTGAGGGGGGACCCTTAGGAACTCAAAAATAGTGAGTTTGATCGGATAAAACAGGGTATTTTTTGTGTATTTTTTACACACCATTTTTCAATAAATTTTTGGGACTTCAACCCAAATTCGAATCTCAAAATTCTTTCTCTTTTTTCTTTCTGGGCCTCCTGTTTCAAACAGAGGAGCCGAATGGTAGCTTAAAATTCCTACAAAAAAGTGGGGGGCCTAAATAGTGCACGAAAAAGTGATGAAATTACCAAACTATATTATATAGTAATATATAATAGGGAACAAAATCTTGTGTTCACAAAAATCCAGTGGGGGGGATATTTTATCTTTTCTGGCGAGCGTTGTGTGCAAAATTTAGACCCCATTTTTAGTGTGTAAAAAATTTCTACAAAACTAAAAAAAATATTTTGAAAAAATCTGAAATTTTGAGTTTGATAGTATACTCAGCCTTCTTCCGAAGTGGGTTTCATACTGCTCAACTTTAAAAAAGATGGTGTAAGGGGGGACCGTAGGAACTTCAAAATAGTGAGTTTGATCGGATAAAACAGGGTATTTTTTGTGTATTTTTTACACAATATTTTTTTAATAAATTTTGGGACTTCAAATCAAATTCGAGTCTTGAAATTCTTTTTCTTTTTTCTTTCTGAGCCTCTTGTTTCGAACAGGAGAGCCGATTTTGTAGCCTAAAATTCCTGCAAAAAAGATGGGCCTAAATGGAGCACGAAAAAGTGATGAAATTACCATACTATATTATATAGTAATATATAATAGGGAAAAAAATCTTGTGTTCACAAAAATCCAGTGGGGAGGGGAGATTTTATCTTCTCTGGCAAGCGTTGTGAGCAAAATGTAGACCCCAATTTTGAGGTGTAAGAAATTTCTACAAAAATAAAAAAATATTTTGAAAAAATCTGAAATTTTGAGTTTGATAGTATACTCAGCCCTCTTCCGAAGTGGGTTTTATACTGCTCAACTCTAAAAAAATGTTGTAAGGGGGGACTCTCAAGAACTCAAAAATAGTGAGTTTGAACGGAAAAAACAGGGTGTTTTTTGTGTATTTTTTACATACTATTTTTCAACAAATTTTGGGACTTCAACCCAAATTCTAGTCTTAAAATTCTTTTTCTTTTTTCTTTCTGGGCCTCCTGTTTTGAACAGGAGAGCCGATTTTGTAGCTTAAAATTCCTACAAAAAAGATGGGCCTAAATGGAGCACGAAAAAGTGATGAAATTACCATACTATATTATACAGTAATATATAATAGGGAGAAAAATCTTGTGTTCACGAAAATCCAGTGGAGAGGGAGATTTTATCCTCTGGCGAGCGTTGTGAGAAAAATTTAGACCCCAATTTTGGGGTTGAAAAAAATTCTACAAAAATAAAAAAAATTATTTTGGAAAAATCTGAAATTTTGAGTTTGATAGTATACTCAGCAGTCTTATGAAGTGGGTTTTATACTGCTCAACTCTAAGAAAAATGTTGTGAGGGGGGACCCTTAGGAACTCAAAAATAGTGAGTTTGATCGGATAAAACAGGGTATTTTTTGTGTATTTTTTACACACCATTTTTCAATAAATTTTTGGGACTTCAACCCAAATTCGAATCTTAAAATTCTTTCTCTTTTTTCTTTCTGGGCCTCCTGTTTCAAACAGAGGAGCCGAATGGTAGCTTAAAATTCCTACAAAAAAGTGGGGGGCCTAAATAGTGCACGAAAAAGTGATGAAACTTACCATACTATATTATATAGTAATATATAATAGGTAGAAAAAATCTTGTGTTCACAAAATTCCAGTGGGGAGGGGAGATTTTATCTCCTCTGGCGAGCGTTGTGAGCAAAGTTTAGACCCCAATTTAGGGGTGTAAAAAATTTTTACAATAATAAAAAAATTATTTTGAAAAAATCTGAAATTTTGAGTTTGATAGTATACTCAGCCCTCTTCCGAAGTGGGTTTTATACTGCTCCACTCAAAAAAAAAATGTTTCAAGGAGGGACCCTCAGGAACTTAAAAATAAAGAGTTTGATCGGATAAAAAAGGGTATTTTTTGTGTATTTTTCACACAATATTTTTTAATAAATTTTGGGACTTTAACCCAAACTCTAGTCTCAAAATTCTTTTTCTTTTTTCTTTCTGTGCCTCCTGTTTTGTACAGGGGAGCCGATTTTGTATATTAAAATTCCTGCAAAAAAGGGAAGGCCTAAATGGTGCACGAAAATGTGATGAAATTACCATACTATATTATATAGTAATATATAATAGGTAGAAAAAATCTTGTGTTCACAAATTTCCAGTGGGGAGGGCAGATTTTCTCTTCTTTGGCGAGCGTTGTGAGCAAAATTTTGACACCAATTTTGGGGTGTAAAGAATTTCTACAAAAATAAAAAAAATTATTTTGAAAAAATCTGAAATTTTGAGTTTTATAGTATACTCAGCCCTCTTCCGAAGTCGGTTCCATACTGCTCAACTCTAAAAGAAATGTTGTAAGGGGGGACCCTTAGGAACTTAAAAATAGTGAGTTTGATCGGATATAACAGGGTATTTTTTGTATTTTTAACACACTATTTTTGAATAAATTTGAGGACTCCAACCCAAATTCCAGTCTCAAAATTCTTCTTTTTTTCTTTCTGTGCCTCCTGTTTTGAACAGAGGAGCCGATTTTGTATATTAAAATTCCTGCAAAAAAGGGGAGGCCTAAATGGTGCAAGAAAAAGTGATGAAATTACCATACTATATTATGTAGTAATATATAATAAGGAAAAAAATCTTGTGTTCACATAAATCCAGTGGGGAGGGAAGATTTCATCTTCTCTGGCGAGCGTTGTGAGCAAAATTTAGACCCCAATTTTGGGGTGTAAAAAAATTTCTACAAAAATAAAAGATATTATTTTTAAAAAATCTGAAATTTTGAGTTTGATAGTATACTCAACCCTTTTCCGAAGTGGGTTTTATACTGCTCAACTCTGAAATAAAAATTGTAAGGGGGGACCCTTAAGAACTTGAAAATAGTGATTTTGATAAAATAAAAAAGGGTATTTTTGTGTATTTTTCACACACTATTTTTGAATAAATTTTGGGACTTTAACCCAAATTCGAGTCTCAAAATTCTTTTACTTTTTTCTTTCTGGGCCTCCTGTTTTGAACAAGGGAGCCGATTTTTTAGCTTAAAATTCCTGCAAAAAGGGGGGGGCCTAAATGGTGCACAAAAAATTGATAAAATTACCATACTATATTATATAGTAATATATAATAGGGAAACAAATCTTGTGTTCACAAAAATCGAGTGGGGAGGGGAGATTTTATCTCCTCTGGCGAGCGTTGTGAGCAAAATGTAGACCGCAATTTTGGGGTGTAAAAAATTTCCACCAAAATAAAAAGAAGTATTTCGAAAAAATCTGAAATTTTGAGTCTGATAGTATACTCAGCCCTCTTCCAAAGTGAATTTTATACTGCTCAACTCTGAAAAAAAATGTTGTAAAGGGGGACTATTAGAGACTTAAAAATAGTGAGTTTGATCGGATAAAACAGGGTATTTTTGTGTATTTTTCACACACTATTTTTGAATAAATTTTGGGACTTTAACCCAAATTCGAGTCTCAAAATTCTTTTACTTTTTTCTTTCTGTGCCTCCTGTTTTGATAAGGGGAGCCGATTTTGTATATTAAAATTCCTGCAAAAAAGGGGAGGCCTAAATGGTGCACGAAAATGTGATGAAATTACCATACTATATTATATATTAATATATAATTGGTAGAAAAAATCTTTGTGTTCACAAAATCCAGTGTGGAGTTGAAGATTTTTCCTCTTCTTCTGGCGAGCGTTTGTTGAGCAAAATTAGACAACCAATTTTTGGGGTGTAAAGAATTTCCTACAAAAACTAAAAAACACATTATTTTTAAAAAATCTGAAATTTTGAGTTGATAGTATGCCCGCCCCTCTTCCGGGTCGGTTCCATACTGCTCTCAACTCTAAAAATGTTGTAAGGGAGGACCCTTAGGAACTTAAATAAAATAGTGAGTTTGATCGGATATAACAGGGTATTTTTTGTGTATCTTTTACACACTATTTTTGAATAAATTTTGGGACTTTAACCCAAATTCCAGTCTCAAAATTCTTCATATTCTTTTCTTTCTGTGCCTCCTGTTTTGAACAGAGGAGCCGATTTTGTATATTAAAATTCCTGCAAAAAAGGGGAGGCCTAAATGGTGCACGAAAATGTGATGAAATTACCATACTATATTATATAGTAATATATAATAGGGAAAAAATCTTGTGTTCACAAACATCCAGTGGGGAGGGGAGATTTTCTCTCCTCTGGCGAGCGTTGTGAGCGAAATTTAGACCTCAATTTTAGGGTGTAAAGAATTTCTACAAAAATAAAAAATACTTTGAAAAAATCTGAAATTTTGAGGTTGATAGTATACTCAGCCCTCTTCCGAAGTGGGTTTTATACTGCTCAACTATAAAAAAATGTTGTAAGAGGGACCCTTAGGAACTTAAAAATAGTGAGTTTGATCGGATGTTACAGGGTATTTTTTGTGTATTTGTCACACAATATTTTTTAATAAATTTTGGGACTTCAACCCAAATTCGAGTCTCAAAATTCTTTCTCGTTTTTCTTTCCGGGACTCCTGTTTTGAACAGGGGAGCCGATTTTGTAGCTTAAAATTCCTGCAAAAAAGGAAAGTCCTAAATGTTGCACGAAAAAGTGATGAAATTACCATACTATATTATATAGTAATATAATAGGGAAAAAATCTTGTGTTCACAAAAATCCAGTGGGGAGGGGAGATTTTATCTCTTCTGACGAGCGTTGTGAGCAAAATTTAGACCCCAATTTTGGGGTGTAAAAAAGTTTTACAAAAATGAGAAAAATTATTTTGAAAAAATCTGAAATTTTGAGTTTGATAGTATACTCAGCCCTCTTTCGAAGAGGGTTTTATACTGCTTAACTCTAAATAAAATGTATTGCTGAATGCATACCTACTCAAGTAGATTCCGAATCCAACTACCGCATATATCTCGATATACCATGGTGGGAAAGGAAGGGCAGCTTGAACGACAGGGAACAAACGGTATCGCGAGGAATGGTTCTACTTGGTGTACCAGAAAATACTTCTAGAGCATCGAATAAGGAAACGGTAGAGCACGACGTCAAACAATGGCGCTACATTGCGTGTTCTCTCGATATTTCTAATGCCGTTGTTGTATACACTTTTCAAGTTCCTTTTTCGCCAAAATACAAGAGGGGTGGACCGAAACCTCTGAAAATTACGTACTTGACCAGCGCTATGGCTGAAATAGTAAGGTCGGAATGGACAAAAAAGAAACAAACACTACCCAAGGATGTTAGACTTAGCCCACCCAAACCAATGAGTGAGACACACTCGCGGCTCGTGGCGGTAGACGGCAGCGTTCCAACCGAAACGGAAGCAATTAATACATCAAAAAACGTAGTGGGTCCTGCTTAAACCGAGTCGGACCGAGTACATCATGGTCCGGCTCTCAGGGCTTCGAAAATACAAACATCATCCGCATAGGCTCGCTACACACGAAAACCACTGTTAAATGCCTATACGCAAATGCACAGTGCTTGCGGAACAAAATCGCCGAATTTTATCCCACTTTAACGCTCAGTTTTCTGCTGACATTATTGCTGTTACCGAAACATGGTTTTACGATCAGGTGAACGATTGCGAGCTGGCACTCCCCAACATGATCCTACTTCGACGAGACCGTTCAAGATCAGGTGGTGGAGTTGCTTTGTATTATAACGAACGTCTTCAATGCACAGCTGTACCTGACACAAAGTGTTAGCTAGAGGACACCATGTGGTGTAGCCTTCGCTTGGAAACTGGAGAAAACTCTATACTTGGTGTGATCTACCGCTCGCGCAACTCTTCCGATACCCACAATAAAACGTTGTTACAAATGATGCGCAACGCTGGAAATCTTAGGGGATGCCAATTGTTAATAATGGGTGATTTTAACCTCCTACATCTATACACCAAAAGAGTGGATACTCAGCAATCCCTTGAGTGCAGTCTGTGAGATTATCACTTTCACTCCTCTATACAACCATGTCCATTCATTCACTCGACAAAGGGGCCTCAATGAATCATCAATTCTAGATCTGGTTTTAACCTCCGAAGCAACAGCAGGGGAGTAAGTGCAGTATCATAGTCATTTTGGGCTGAGTGACCATCTTATGTTGTCCTTTGAATTCGTGTGCAACGCCAGAAGGGCGTCAAGCGACGTTGAGTTCATCAGGAGAGTCGATTACTTCGGCCTCCGCGGTGCAATTACGACTATGGAGGAAAAACATCTCGATCTTACTAATTCAGATACTCATTGTTCTAGTCTTTTAACTTATATCGGTACAAAACTAGACGACAATTCAACCTGTGTTCCCAAAAGAAAATCAATAACGTTTTGCTTCAAACTCCGAAACCGCACTCGGAAGTGGATAGCCATGCGGAATTCCGCATGAGCTGCACACAAAATAATACGAACAGACGCATCTTGGGAAAACTTTCGTAGTTTTCGTAACAATGTGACGCTCCAAATTCGAGAAGACAAGCAATATCACAATTTGAAGCTGATCGACCAGATTGAACGACATCCTAAGTTGCTGTACACCATCGTAAACACCGCGACCAAGGTTAAACCAGGTGTATTTCCTATCCAGACAGAGAACGGACTGACTGATAATGTCAAGGATACAGCTGATGCCCTAATATCATTTTATGCGCAAGTATTTTGTCCAAAGAACGTGTCAACGCTGACGTCTTTGCCGCGCCCACTACAGGGCGAATGCCCTAGTAACATCGAGGTAAATCCTACGGTTGTGCGAAAGCATTTACGCGGACTGAACGTTCGCTATTCACCAGGAGTGAATGGAACAACCCCCGCTGTTCTGAAGTCATGCTAGCTGGAGCTTTGTGGTCCACTAAGTGGTCTATTCAGGCACTCTTTGAATACGGAAACAGTACCAACTCAATGGAAAACCGGTGTTATCACACCAATCTACAAAGGAGGGCAGTCGTTCTGATCCGGCGAATAACCGCCCCGTGACGATCCTTTCAGTGGTTTATAAAATTTTGGAACGCCTTGTGTGTGAACGACTTGTTAAACATCTCGAGAACCATCAGCTAATAACTTTCACACAACACGGATTTTGGAAATCATATTCATGCCTGTCTAACTTGCTCACGACTCTCAATGACTGGACGCAAGCACTAGACTAAGAGGGTTCCGTCCATGCCGGTTACTTAGATATATCTGAAAAATTCGACAGAGTGAATCACTGCTTACTGCGTCAGAAGCTGCAGAATGTTGTCGTCATCGGAAACCTACTAACATGGTTCACAAGTTATCTGTCTGGACGCAAAGTAAAAGTCAGAATAGATGGTTAAACTTCTCGAACAATTGAAGCCACGAGCGGAGTCCCTCAGGGTTCGGTTCTCGGTCCGATACTGTTTCTCATATTTATAAACGATCTACGGAACTTACTAGAATGTAAGCTTGTTTTATTCGCAAATGATGTAAAAATCTGGACGAAGGTCAACTCTATCGAGGACTGTGAAGTTCTGCAAGGAGATTTTATTGCGCTGCACCAGTGGTCAATCCAAAACAAATCACCATTTAATTTCCGCAAGTGCAAAATGTTGCAAGTCGGAAAACCCTTTTCCTTTACCTACACACTTGGCAGCCACCCACTTGAATGGAGTACATCACAAAAAATCTCTGAATCTTGGTGTCTGGCACTTTGAAGAACAGCCTACAGTGCGAAGCCGTCACAAGCGTGTGTGCAGCTTGCAAGGTTTACTGAAACGCATTTTCGGACGTTTCCCACCACACTCACTCGCGAAATTACTAAACACTTACATACATTTTGTCGTTGACTACGCTGTACAAGCTTGGACGACATGGATGGAAAAAACATCTCGCTCCACGAACGAATTTAACACAAGGCAACCAAAATGGTTACCGGATTTAATAATTTACCCTTTGAGCAGCGACTGACCGGAATTGGACTGTGCATCATCGAGCGCAGGCGTATTCTACAAGACCTCACTCTGACATATCGAATCATCTACGCGAAATCCCACCCTATCAAACACCTCTTCAAGTTTGGTTCGGTTGTCCCCACACGCAGCCACCCTTTGGCCCTTCAAATCCCACACCGATGGAATTGTCATCGTCACTTCTTCGCTGTTCGTGTATGCCTCTTGTGGAATAGTTTGCTGACAGATATTGTGACCTAAGCGAACGAGCACATCTTTAAACAAAGGTAACGAAACCTGTTGTTGAGAACTACTGCGTTTGCCCTTACATATTGATGCCTATATTTTTTAACGCACGGAACAACCGTCCATCCAAAGATACTTTTCCCTTAGTCTGTTTCGCCATTGAGGATTATTTTTACTCCAACTATGAAGAACACGGATAAGATCATACAAGTAACAATTTTTTAATTTTGTATACGTATATCCTATGGTACTGTACAGCAATTTGTTTTTTCACCATAAATCTTGAATCTTGAATCTTGAATCTAGATTGCTCGCGTGTATAGCCCATGAACAAGGTTTCTTATTTCCATGAGTGAAACGGCAGTGATGTATTGTATATATTGACAAACCGTTGATGGCTCCATCTGAGACTGACCACTCGAGGTTGCGTCTAACATTCTCGTTAGTAAAGAATGGCTAAGCGCCTGTTGGATTCCAGTCAGTAGGTAACCGATACAAAGGAAGAGAAGTGTACATATTCGTGCACAGTAAAGCACAAGCATGAATACCATAAACAGAATAACAACCCTATATTCATTAGGTTTATTCTACGAGAAATCATACTGATTACAACATCGTATTGCCTACAATAATGACTGCTGGTTCCTGCCATATGCCTGTTGTGAAATGAAGATTCTGGGAATGTAAGCAAACAATACGATGGTGGTTTGGATGTCTACTGATTGCTGATTCAAGAATGCCTAGATTATCGGAATAGAAATTTCACTATAATCGCAAACAGTTTTTTAACATAGTGTCAAATAAACTAATCATTTCGATCACGGATGTTTCGAAAGTCAAAATTGGAGCAGTGTATTGGAGAAGTTATTTCGAATTATCTTACATCCTTAGTATCCTTAACTTCGTTATACGGGGATATTTGCAGGTAAAGAAGCAACCATTCGCAATGATTTGGGCTGTCGAATAGCGCATCAATTGTTACTGAGATCTTACGATATACATCTTCGATCGCCACAAACATTTGCATTTAATTTTTATTCACAAATGAAAAATTACCAAGACAACAGCAGCCAAATAGTTTTAGCATTGATCGTATCTTGTTTGCAGTAGTTGCTCTCGGATGAACTACACAATAACCACAGCGATATTGAGTAATTGAAATCGCTTCCTAGACAAGAAATTTAGAGGCCTGATCTTGATATCGCATCGAAGCAATGCAATGAATGTTCAATAAATTTCTACAACGTCATTTATACAGTCCACTTTGGCACCAGTAAAACGTATACATGATGTTTGGGAAACTACGAAAAGAAAATTTCTCACCTTAATCTAGTGCATTATCTAGCTTGGACGCTATCGTTGTTGGTGAAGGAAATGAGTAGATCACGAACTATTCGTTTCTGCATCGATAAGGTAATCTCCAGGGCTTTAGCTATTATCGGACTAATCCGGTTAAGTCGCGGCGACAGACTGTGATGAACTGTGTAAACCACGGAGAATTCCACCTTAGATTTTACCAAATAACCTCAATGAGCTTGAATAGAAATATTCTTGTTCTAAGAAAACATTTTGTTTAGCAAACATTGGTGATGTTGTGGCATTCGCGTTGTTATTTCTCGCGTTACACGTTCCAGGCAGACACGCTCCACATGAATAGGGAAATTTGTAAATATGACTTGATTTTGCATGAACAAGCTGGTTTTCCAGATGCTGTGAGGTTGATAACTTGGTTGTGTAAGGTCGTTTTATTTTACGAGAGATGAATGTCTTTTTGACCATTCGTTCAACCGTATAATTTGAACAGTCGCTACAGGCGAAATTGTAAAATTCAACTAAATTTTTTAAGGTGTGTTATGTCTGTACTGCACTAATGTTGGCCCAGCCCGTGTGGTCAGAGAGAACACAACCGTCAGTCAAGTCGTCTATTCACCGAATGCCAAGAGTATCACAAGTGAGCGAATGTGTCAATATCACAGTGAGTGAAATTCATAATTTGAACTCAACATCGATATTGATTGATGATCAATCGATAGTTCGTTCACTGTCTATACGACAGCGGGCACCCTCCTAGCACCCTCCAAGTTTACTTGTCGTATGACTTCAGTTTTGGATTCACTTGCAGGCGGGTTACAGGAACACGGCTTTGATCAGTCTGCCTTTTTCTGCATTTCGGTGAATCAATTCGAAGG
The DNA here is from genome assembly GCA_013407085.1 of Atriophallophorus winterbourni. Taxonomy (NCBI): domain Eukaryota; kingdom Metazoa; phylum Platyhelminthes; class Trematoda; order Plagiorchiida; family Microphallidae; genus Atriophallophorus; species Atriophallophorus winterbourni. The sequence continues at coordinate 282,382 of JACCGJ010025638.1, read as the reverse complement.
GGTCTTCTTTCGCTGGATTTGTTTGTTCTGGGCTTTTGAGGTTGAATTTACCCAGTATGATTTCTAATGGAGTTTCCTGCATACTTGTAAGAATTCCATTCTGCACCTGACGACCTCAGTTGATTTGCAGGTCGTACCCATGTTTCTTTTCCAACCATTATCTCGTAACAAACGTAGCCCACAATCTTGCTAACGATCCTTGGCGTCCATTTGATCTTATCACCACGGTATTCCTTGGCGAGGACATTTGGTCAGACCAAACATTTTCGGCATATCGCACCAATATGTCTATTGTATTGGGCTTTTATTTCGAGATTTTTATCGGTATGCTCCACCGTGTTTGTTCGCATGAGATCGAAGATTGTTCTCAGTGTTTGCCTTAGCATGACTTCCGCGGTTGATATGGCTCCAAGTACGTTAGGATTAGGTGTGATTCGGTAGAATATCAAAAAATTCTGCAGGACGTCTTCCGTATTCCCTTTCCACGCTGCATTGAGCATTGCTCGCTTGAAAGTGTCCACGAACCTCTTCGCTTGCCCGTTCGATTGTGGGTGATATGACGTTGTGCGGATATGCTTCATTCCATGTTGTCGACAAAATGAGCCGAACTCATTGGACTTAAATTGGCTTCCATTATCGGTCACCAATGTCTTCGGATAACCAAATGTAGCGAACGTTTCTTGCAGCTTTTTGATTGTCGTCCGAGTTTTTGTGTTAGTGAGGGGGAAATCTCTTGCCATTTGCTGTGTGAGTCCACAGTAGGAGATCAGATATTCCGTTCAGTCAGCTTGCGTAATCCAAGTGAATTCTTGACCAGGGTTCTGTGATAGTGGGCCATGAGTGCGGTTCACACTTTGTCGGTAATTTTGATGCTGATTGATTGATTCAGAACACGAGCTAACCAGGATCTTAATGTATGAATTCATAAGAGGCCAGTACACGAAGCTGCGCGCTAGCGCTCTCATACGATTTATCCTGGGATGACTTGTGTGGAATTGTTTGAGTACTGCCGAACAAGGTTTCTTCGAAATTACCACTCTATCCGAAAACATGAGACATCCGTCCACGACTGAAAGAGAATTCTGACAATGTCAAAATTGTTTTAGTTCTGTGTCTTGCACAGATTCTGACCATTTGGAATTACGGTATTCAAATACCTTTTGGAGTACGGGGTCTTCTAATGTTGCATCTCGAATTTGGTCAACTGTAACCAGTAGCTTCATCGTGGTGGTGAAAATCAAGCAAATGACGTTAGCATCCAGAGTTGTTTGGACCACCATTTCTTCTTCTATAGTGTTTTCTGTTATCAGACTTGAGAGTGCATCCGCTTGTGTGATTTTCTCGTTGGAGATGTATTCTATGTCGAAGTTATAGCCCAGCAGGTTGGTTGACCATCGCTGTAGCCTGTTTGTTTTGTAGACAGGAATGCCCTCTGTGATACAAAATAGAAAGCACAGGTATATGGTCCGTCAGCAGTGTAAATTTCCGTCCGTATAGCATCTTATGAAATTTCTTGACCGCGAAGATGATGGCAAGCGCCTCTTTCTCAAGTTGGCTTTAATTCCGTTCAGCTGAGGTGAGTGATCGTGCTGCGTGAGCAATGGCTTTTTCAGTTCCATCTTTGAAGACATGTGGGATAACTGCGCTGATCCTGTAGCTGGAAGCGTCCGAGTCTTGAACGATTGAGAGCCTTGGGTCGTAATGTGTCAGTAGAAGGTCTGAGGTCAGCATCGACTTTATCTACTCGAAAGCTTTTTGGGTCTCTTCTGACCATATCCAAGGGACATCCTTCTTCAGTAGATGATTGAGAGGGCCGCGTAATTTGTGCATTGATGGTAAAAATTCGCCATAGTGGCTGACCAACCCGAGGAATGTTCGCAATGTTGGGATATCAGGTGTTGGTGGCATATTCTGAATTGCATTAATGTTTGATGGATCCGGCCGTCGACCATAACGATCAATGATAAATCCGAGATATCTTATAAATTCCATGAACAATTCACATTTTCCTGCCCGTAGAGGAAAGCCATATTCGTTTACTCGTTTGAGAAATTCGCTTATATGATTACGTAGTTCATCCACATTCGATCCGACTATGATTATATCGTCGAGATATGCAGCAGCATAGGGTGAACCTTAAAGCATTGTGTCCATGATCTGTTGTAAGATAGCAGGTGCAGTCTTGACACCAAACGGCAAGCGTTGGTACTGGAAGAGCCCATGATGAGTGTTGATGGTTAATAGCTCTCTTGATTCTTCAGCGACCTCAATCTGACAGTAAGCTTTCGATAGGTCCAGTTTTGCAAAACACCGACTACCATTCAATCTGGCGAAGAGATCCTCAGGAAGAGGTATGGGTATTGATGATCTGCCAAGGATACATTAAGACCAGTCGAATAATCCGCGCAGACTCTCAGACTACTTTTCAGTTTTTTAGCAATCACAATTGGTGCTGCCCATTCTGAGCAGTTGACGGGTCTGATCACTCCGGCGGCTTGCAGACTGTCACGTTCTTTGTGAACAATTTCCAAAAGAGCGTACGGTACGGGGCGTTTGGGGCGAAATGTTGGGTTCGCATTCGGCTTCAAAGTCAGCTTCGCTGAAGTTTTCCGGCAATATCCAAGGCCATCTTGGGAGACTTTCTGAAATTTGAGTTATATCTGTTTTACTCAGTCATCTGTCTATTGACTAACAGCAATGCACACAGTGTTCAGTAGGGACTCAAGCAAATTCAAATTTTTAAGATAATGCAGGCCAAAGAGATTCAAGTTTGGATGCTATGACACGTAAGAGACACCTTCTAGTTGGGTGTCGTTGAAGGCATCACAGCAGGTAATCTGGCCCTTGAGATTTAACTTTCCTACAGATGCGCTGCGTGCAACATGACTGGTAGGATTTATGTTCGGTTTGTCAACCGACCGCCAAGTGTCTTCCGATATTGTAGTGATGTCGGAGGCACTGCCAACTTGAAAACGGGACGGCGTACCATTTAGCATGACGGTAAGATACTTCCGTCGATTTTTCACATTTCCTTGGAAGGTTAAAAAGACAGGATAGGAGCGATAAGTATCATCATTATAATGATTTAGTACAGATTTCCTATTAAAATACTTAGCCCAGCAGTAATTTTCTTTATGCCCCATTCTGTTACATTTCTGGCATCTGTGTATCTTTAATTGGCACGCACGCAAATGCCATTCTCCACATTGCCAGCACTCTGATGAAGGCTTGGATTTTTGAGCTGTGTTGAGCAGTTTTGTTGTCGTGCTGAATGTAGAGACGGTTGTTGAGTGATGTTCAGGTTTGGTTGATTTACCGACTGGGTTGTAAAATTGTCACGAATGTTCGACTGCACGAGGGCGGAGTCGTTTTTAGTGTTTATGAGACGTTCGTGTTCTTCTCCTATTGCTTGGAGCGTCATAGTTGGATCCTGTGTTAGACGATTCAGTAAGCGATTTCGAATATCTGTAAATCACGAGGATCGCAGACTGCTGATAAAAACGAGACATTTAAATTGATCGTCTGTCAGTTAGCGCAATTTGGAGCGTTCATATTCTCCATTAACTTTTCCGAGATGTGTCACAAAATACGTTGTTTCATTTATGACTGAATGAAGACAGCTGTAACGAATACTGAATAGCGATGATTGATCACCAAAACATTGCTTGAGTGATTCGACTGTTTCTTCGAATGTACGGTCACGCGGGGTCTGAGGAAGAATTGAATTGCAATATATGTCTGATTCTGCTGCACTCAATTTACGCAACAGCAGTCGAACTTTGCAGTCATCTCCCAGGACCTTGAGCTCTTCTATTCGGAATATATCTTCATAACGCCAGAACCACTTGTCAAAAGTCACATTATTTCCCATGTCGAATAGAAATTCCATTATAGATGACATAAGAGATTGGATAGGTGGAGATTTAGGATCATTTGCTGAAGAATTTGCTTCTTTTATCTGAAGTAGTCGCTCGAGCAACTTTTGTAAAAGATACCCTTCGGTTCAGCGGACAAGATTGGAAACACCCCGTCGCCAAGTTGTTATGTCTGTACTGCACTACTGTTGGCCCAGTTCGTGTGGTCAGAGAGAACATAACAGTCAGTCAACTCATCTATTCACTGAATGCCAAGATTATCACAAGTGATCGAATGTGTGAATATTACAGTGAGTGAATATCATAATTTGAACTCACCATCGATATTGCTTGATGATTAATCGATAGTTCGTTCACTGTCTATACGACAGAGGGCGCCCTCCTAGCAATGTGTTTCACGCTAGTGTTTGCACGAGTATTTATCATGTCGTTGAGAGCACGCCTTTATTAATGAATCTGGATGAATATCCATTTCTCCGTTGAACGCGAGCTATCAGCGCAAGTCTCTAGACCATATAGTTTTTAGAGTATAGTCAGATTGCTCGCCTGCATAGCAAATCAATAAGAGTACATTTTATCTTGAGTGAAACGGCGGGTATGCAATGTATATATTGCCAAACCCTCGATTTCTTCAACTAAGCTCGACCATTTGAGTGAGCATCTAACATTCTCGTTATTAAAATATACAGAATGGCTGGGCGCCTGTTGCATTCCAGTCATCAGGTTACCGATAGAAAGAACAAGAAGTGTATATATTCGTGCACACTAAAGCACGAACACTATTAGTAGAATAACATCGCGATATTCAATAGGTTTAATCTACGAGAAATCACACTGTTTACAGGCATCGTTAGCATACTTCATCTAATGCTGGTTGACAGCTAAATGCCTGTTGTGGAATGAACATTGTGGTAATGTAAGCAAACAGTACGATGGTGGTTTAGATGTGTACTGATAGCCGAACGGGGAATGCCTAGATTACCGGGAAAATTAATCTCGCTGTACTCCGAGACAGCTTTTTAACATTATGTCAAATAAACCAATCAGTTCGATCAGTGATGTTCTGAACGTTGAAATTCGAGCAGTGTAGTAAAGGAGTTATTTCGAATTATCTTACATTCTTAGTATACTCAACTTCGTTGCACCGCGATATTTGCAGGTACAAAATACAACCATTCGCATACATTTGGGCCGTCGAATAGCGCATCACACTTTCATGAGCTCTCATGATTTAGATTGTCGATCACAACCAACATGTTAATTTAATTTTTTTCACATATGAGCATTTACCGAGACCACAACAGCTTAATCGTTGTGGCATTGGTCGTATTATGTTTGCAGTAGTTGCACTCGGATGAAATACGCAAAAACCACAACGATGTTGAGTATTTGAAATCCCTTCCTATTCAAGAAATTTCGACGCTTGAACTTGATAACGCACCGATGAAATGCAAAGAATGTTCTATAAATTTTTACAAAGTCATTTTATACAGACTACTTTGGCACCATGGAAAGATATAAATAATGTTTACCGCGAAATTGTTCGCGATGGAATTTCACATAAACCTGTTTGCATCTTATTCAAGAGGATCAGGATTATTTTCATAAATTCAACAAGTACAACAACATTTATAGTTAGGCGCTGTTTTAAATCATAGTTATTGTCAATTGACAAAAAATACCGTTTGTTTCGAGTGGAATAAAAACTTGAGTGAACATCGTTAGATGCTATCACTGACCGTTTGTCCCGAATCATTCTTGCTAGAATAATGCAATAAATTATTTGGTACAAATAAAAGAAATTCCAATTCAGCGAGCTAATTAATGCAACATTTAAGTGTTCTACTAGATTATAGACAATATCGTTTCTCATAACTAAACGACCTTAGCAAGTCTTTTCGAAACGATCATGGCGAAGCAAAACCTATGGTGGTGAACCAATCAGGGCTGGCAATGCTTGAGAAGAATAAGCGAACAAAATGAATGGATCGGAACCGAGCTTTCGGTCCAATAATTACATTAGATTTGAAGCAATCTGAGATGGGCAATGTTTGAGGCACTAGCGCCAGTAAGCTGCTGCAAACAGCGGCCAGTCAGCTGGAACGATTAAAACAACCGGTCTATCTGGTCAAACAAAATCGATCGACAAATTACGTGACCCGATTTCGACATCGACCGAATTAGTGTTAGCAATCAATCGTCCATATTTTTGGCTATTTAACCGATCCTCGCTCTAGATGGACATAAAAACGTTGCTCGTTTGCCTGGCCAACATCGATATCGACTGAACCGGTTTTAGCTATCCATTTCACGTTGAATTTGATAACACACCTTTTCTTTTCCATCTTAAGGTTTCTTAGTGCTGGCTGATAATTATGAAAAGGAAATCCTTCATTTTAATCTAACACAATATCTGGCTTCGATTGTATCGATGTTTGTGAAGACAATGGGGAGATCACGAACTATTCGTTTCCGCACACAGGTTTAGTTTATAAATTCCTGATCTTCAGTGATTCAGCTCTTTTCAGGATCACCCGGTCTAGTCGTGGCGACGGAAAGTGATAAATTGTTTGAACCATTGAGCATTCAAATCGTTTTGCAGCAAAATGCAATTATCAACATTGCTGATGCGCCACCATACATTTTTATCATCAGCAAACAAAACCATGTTACTGTCATTTGGTATTGATATGTCGATCACATCGACTAGGAACAGTATTGGTCCAAGCACTGAACCTTGTGGAACACCGCTAGTGACATCAATGATATATACTATACTTGACGTGACTTGCGGTTGGATTAATTTTGACCTCCGATATTTTTGGATATAACTTTCTTGGTTTTCATCCGATCGGTTTGATTTTTGAATATCTATGTGAATGCTTGCTACGTCGGATCTATTCATACAAGAATCATCCATCTGCGACGTGTCGTTCTTTGTGTACGTCAACCGTGGATTTTTCTACAGTTTGTTCGTTTATTGGAATCGCTTTTGTGTTTCTGCTGTTCGATTACCCCATTGGTGTTTATCACTGTCGGGAACTACTCGGAGAAATACACAACGTGATATCAAATTCACGCCAAAAATCTCAAAGGGAATCTGGAAAATTAGCAGCTAAATCGAGTGACGAAATTTTCCGACAACCCGTCATTTTCCGTCAACTCCGCCCAATACCACACAAACCAACCGCAGCCGTATCGATTTTGTGCTCTGATTTGTACTTTTGTTGACCCCGTTAACATGAAACAATCTGATGTTCGCGAAACGTGCGTCGTCTGCATGAAAGTCGTTAGTGGTAAGGTCAAATCTGTCACGTGTCAAAACTGTTCCCACAAATGCCACGCAAAATGCGACAAATCATTGACCTCGGATGCGCTATCGATCCTGATGGATGAAAACATGCCTGGTGTATGCTATGTGTGCAAAAGTTGTCGAGCTAAACCAAACGCAGATTTAACTGCTCGAACAAGTGTTGCACAAAGCAACCTAGATGATCGGATGCTGAGCTTAGAGCTTATCATACAAACGTTGAAGACATCGGTAGAGACTCAAAATTCTCAGTTTGCCAGTATGTTTTTCAATAAATCGGAAACTACTGACGGTAATACCAGTCAGATAAACGCTAAATCTTCGATCTTTCAACACGAATGTTCAGCTGTTGCAACTGTGCCGGAGTGTCTTGAGGAGCGTCATTTTCATCAATAGGCCACCTTTACAAATGCGACTGTTAAAGGCCTGTCTGCCCAAAACATCCCTGGTTCGCAAAAAGATACGAAGCCAAAGCCACCTGCTCACCCGAATCATCAGCGAAAACCTTTAGGTTCAAAACCAAAAGTCATCGTGCAAAACACTCCCAAAGTGGACACTATTGGTATTCGATCTAAGGTAGTTGAAACGTCCAGCAACCAGCGAAAGCGCCAAACACAGAGTGTACATTCAGTCCATGGACTAAGTGTGATTTGCACCAACGTAAAGGAAACGAGTGCCACCTTACTAGGGGACAGGCTAAAGCACGATAAAGAAGAATGGAAAAGGTTGTGCAACAACATGGACTTGGAGCCAGTTGAACCACTATCATTGATACGACTAAGTCGTAAACCTACTTCTTCAAATCTGGACCAGCCAAGATTGCTAAGAATCACGGTTCAATCTGAAAGGGATCTGGAAAACATCTTACTATCCGCTTTTCTCCTGCGTAAGGAGCTTTCAGAGACCACTGCAAGGATCTTTGCTGATGTGCCCTGGTGGGAAAGGGCCCGAAAGGACCAGCAACAAAACCAAACGAAACAGAGGGATGATCGAAGTATAATCCTTTTGGGAGTTCCAGAAGCTGATGAAGCAACTGATAAAGCGGTGCAGCGCAAACACGATCAGTTACAATGGAGATTCCTCAGTGATATACTTGGTTTGCATGATGTAGCTGTGACGGACACGTTCCGCATCCCCAAATCTACGAATTATAAGGGCATCGGTCCTAAGCCCCTTAAAATAACGTTCTTGGGTAATGATATGTTGAACACGGTCAAAACTCGTTGGGAAAATGGCCGCAGAATAATCCCGCGAGAAATTAGACTAGGTGCATCGAAACACCATATTGGAAAGATAGATGCACCACTAAGTTCAATAGAAACACTACCAAGTCAATCAGTTGTTGACGTGTCAAAAACAATTTCAGCCGATACGATAGATCACTGTGTTCCAACAGTACAACCCCCAAACGATCAAGCATCCCTGCAAGCAAAAAACCTGCAGTTGCCGACTCTGGAGGAGTCGGCCTAACATATATTGTGCACTCCACTAGCCTTCTTCCCCACACCCCATCCTTGTTGAGAAAAACAACTATGAAATGCATCTACACCAACGCACAATGTCTCGGAAACAAAATCGGTGAACTGCGTGCAGTTTTTTTGAGATGTTCACCAGACATCATCGCCGTAACGAAAACGTGGCTGCAGACTCAGCAAACAAATAGTGAACTTGAATTACCAGGAATGTCACTTATTCGTCATGACCGTGAAACCAGAGGAGGAGGAGTAGCTTTGTATTATAGCCAAAACCTTCTGTGCCGTGAAATTACGGATCCAGACATCGTGTTACTGGATACACTCTGGTGCTCAATCCGACTAGCTAACGGTGAAGACTGTGTTTTGGGAGTAGTATATCGCCCACCGTCTGCACATGAAACTTACAATCTGGCCCTACTGGATAAAATTCGCATGGTTACTTCCAGATACACTTGTGGATTTTTGATTATGGGTGACTTCAATTTACCGAATCTGCAGAGCAGCACCATTTACCCAGAACACTCCCTCGAGCGCGCATTCAGTGAGTTGTTTGATGATATTCCTCTTTATAACCACATTACATGTAATACCCGATACCGCGGAAACGATTTACCCTCACTCTTAGATCTCGTTCTGACAAGCAATGAACATGACATTGATAACGTTGCTTACGAAAGTCCACTGGGACTAATTGATCACGTCGTCATCCAGTTTGACTATCTGTTTGAAGCTGTAAGAACAAATGATGCCCGTAAAAGAGTTAGGCGGATCAACACTATGGCGTTGATTGATGCTATAAAAAACACGTTTAACTGCCAACCGGAAACCAGCAACGTACATGACTTTTGGATATGGCTAATATCTAATCTCAAAAGTTCAATCGAAGTGAGCTCCGAATTTGTCCTCAGGAACTCAAGAAAAAACTTTGAATTTAAATTAAGAAGCCGAACTCGTAAGTGGTTAACGGTACGAAACATTGCTTGGCGACACCATCGGCAAAACCCATCATCCGAGACCTGGGAAACATTCCGTTTACTGCGGAACAAAGTAAACAAATTTGTCATCCAAGACAAGTTGTGCTTCCAAGAAGTGATATCAAGCATGATGGAGCGAAACCCCAAAATACTATATCGTATGGTTAACGATCAAGCTAAGGTGAAACCTGGAGTAGCGTCCGTGAACACATCAGCTGGACCAACAACAACTGCAGCAGAAACTGCTGATGCTTTAGCCACGTTTTATTCATCGGTATTCAACCCGATACAACATGCAATAAACAGCCCAAATCCAACACTTTCAAACACGGTTGCCCTAAGTGAAATAAGTGTCACTGAGAAACGCGTCCTCCAAGGTTTATTTAATCTTAAAACCGGAAAGTCTCCTGGGGCCGACGGAATAACCCCGAAAATATTGAAGCAATTTGCGAGTTTGGTGTACAAACCACTCACTTATCTGTTCGAGCAAACACTGGCAAGTGGAGTGATTCCTACAGATTGGAAACGAGGAATAATTTCTCCAATTTACAAAGGTGGAAATCGCTCCGATGTTTCCAACTACCGACCCGTTACTCTGTTACCAGTGATTTCAAAATTACTTGAGCGACTCATTGTTGACGATCTAATGAAACACTTCGAGAATAATCAGTTGCTTTCGAGGAACCAGCATGGATTCAGACGAAATTATTCCTGTTTTTCTAATTTACTGGTAACGCTAGATGATTGGACTAAATCGGTAGATAAAGGACAAGCAATACACGCGTGCTACTTGGATATTTCGAAAGCATTCGATCGTGTTGACCATTCCCTACTACTGCAGAAGCTTGAAAGGCTTGGTATCACTGGAAAGTTGCTGAATTGGCTAAATGACTACCTAACAAATCGCACTAACCAGGTACGTGTTGATGGTGCATTATCCAAACCAATTGCAGCAACTAGCGGAGTTCCCCAAGGCTCAGTCCTTGGTCCGATCCTCTTTCTGGTTTATGTCAATGAAATACCGGAAATTGTTCGATGTAACATTTCGTTATTTGCGGACGACATAAAGATTTGGCGCAGCATTCGTAGTCCGGAAGACTGTCTGCTATTACAAAAGGATCTTGATACGCTTCACAGCTGGTCGTTGGAGAGCAAACTGCCGTTTAACTTCAACAAATGCAGGATCATGAATGTCGGGAATCGAGTAGAGTTCACATATCACATAGGTTCGCATGCCCTTGAAAAGTGCAGTGAAGAGAGAGATTTGGGTGTCTGGATATGCTCCAGTTTAAAAACATCACTTCAAACTGACAGTGCCTTCAAAAAAGCAACACGTGTTCTAAATCTACTCAAACGTGTATTTAAGAAATTTTCGCCCAAGATATTCCCAAGGATCATGAATACATACTTGAGACCAGTCATGGAATACGGTGTGCAGTCATGGTATCCGTGGCTCAAGAGGGATGTGGAACTTATGCAGCGAATCTATCACCGCTCAACGAAACTAGTTCTCAGCATCCGGAATAAACCATATAAAGAAAGGATAGCTCAACTGAATCTGTTCGATTTTCCCTATCGACAAATCAGAGGAGACCTTATCTTACTTTACAAAACATTCCATACCCCGAACCATCCCTTACAGTATTTATTCACACGAAGAGATACGAGGAATTATCGGACCCATGAATATGTGCTGGTCGTACCCCATTCCCGTCTGAACTGTAGAAGGTATTTTAATTCTGTCCGTGTCTGTTTTACTTGGAACAGTTGACCTTCAACCGTTGCTCACGCCACTAACTTGCATGACTTTAAAACGAAATTAGACGATTTTTTATTGCATTATTCGTTTCCAGAACACTTATATACTGTTTAATCTATGTTCTTATATTGTTTATACACTTAAATTTCAATTTTTACCATCCTATGGTTGTTAAGCTTGTTGCTTTTTAGACCATTAAAAACCTTGAATTACCTTGAATGTTCTTCGATAATAAGCCGTCCACATGAACATTCCGATTCGGAAGGGACATTCTCTGCCAGAGTGCTCGCAGCGTTAGGCCCTAGTCGGTCGATTGGCGTGATCTCCGTTTTGCAATTAACAGCTGTATCTACTTTTCCCCATCCCGCTTTGCACACTGTCGCCAAATTGAGAGGTCGAGAGCAAGTTCTTCCCAACTCGTAGGGTTAATGCCAAGAGCATCCGTATCTATTTTGCGAACGTTTTTGTACCGCAAGTGCGGTCTGTCAAATGATCGACTTTCTAATTTTAACTTGCCAAAGAGTAGATCTTTTGGAATACGAACAATGTCCATGCTGTAGACGTGACCAAGCCACTTTAGGCCGCGCTTCCGTAGTGGGGTGAACTTATTCTGTAGACCAGCTTCAGAAAGCACTTCAACATTGGTCACTTTGTCCATCTACGATATCTTGAAGATACGACGGATGTTTTGCAGTCATCTCCCAGGTCCTTGAGGTCTTCTATTCGGAATATATCTTCATAACGCCAGAACCACTTGTCAAAAATCACATTATTACCCAGGTCGAATGGAAATTCCATTATAGATGACATAAGAGATTGGATAGGTGGAGATTTAGGATCATTTGCTGAAGAATTTGCTTCTTTTATCTAGAGTAGTCGCTCGAGCAACTTTTGTAAAAGATACCCTTTGGATTCAGCGGACATGATTGGAAACACCCCGTCGCCAAGTTGTTATGTCTGTACTGCACTACTGTTGGCCCAGTTCGTATGGTCAGAGAGAACATGACAGTCAGTCGACTCATCTATTCACTGAATGCCAAGATTATCACAAGTGATCGAATGTGTGAATATTACAGTGAGTGAATATCATAATTTGAACTCACCATCGATATTGCTTGATGATTAATCGATAGTTCGTTCACTGTCTATACGACAGAGGGCGCCCTCCTAGCAATGTGTTTCACGCTAGTGTTTGCACGAGTATTTATCATGTCGTTGAGAGCACGCCTTTATTAATGAACCTGGATGAATATCCATTTCTCCGTTGAACGCGAGTTATCAGCGCAAGTCGTTAAACCATATAGTTTTCAGAGTATAGTCAGATTGCTCGCGTGCATAGCAAATCAATAAGAGTACATTTTATCTTGAGTGAAACGGCGGGTATGCAATGTTTATATTGCCAAACTCTCGATTTCTTCAACTAAGCTCGACCATTTGAGTAAGCATCTAACATTTTCGGTATTAAAATATACAGAATGGCTGGGCGCCTGTTGTATTCCATTCATCAGGTAACCGAAAGAAAGAACAAGAAGTTTATATATTCGTGCACGGTAAAGCACGAACACCATTAGTAGAATAACATCGCGATATTCAATAGGTTTAATCTACGAGAAATCACACTGTTTACAGGCATCGTTAACATACTTTATCTAATGCTGGTTGGCAGCCAAATGCCTGTTGTGGAATGAAGATTGTGGAATGTAAGCAAACAGTACGATGGTGGTTCAGATATCTACTGAGAGCCGAAAGGGGAATGCCTAGATTATCTGAAAAATCAATCTCGCTGTACTCCGAGACAGCTTTTTAACATTATGTCAAATAAACCAATCAGTTCGATCACTGATGTTCTGAACGTTGAAATTCGAGCAGTGTAGTAAAGGATTTATTTCGAATTATCTTACATTCTTAGTATACTCAACTTCGTTGCACCGGGATATTTGTAGGTACAAAATACAACCATTCGCAATAATTTGGGCTGTCGAATAGCGCATCACACTTTCATGTGCTCTTATGATTTAGATTGTCGATCACAACCAACATGTTAATTTAATTTTCATCCACATATGAGCATTTACCGAGACCACTACAGCTTAATCGTCGTGGCATTGGTCGTATCATGTTTGCAGTAGTTGCACTCGGATGAAATACGCAAAAACCACAACGATGTTGAGTATTTGAAATCCCTTCCTATTCAAGAAATTTCGACGCTTGAACTTGATAACGCACCGATGAAATGCAAAGAATGTTCTATAAATTTTTACAAAGTCATTTTATACAGACTACTTTGGCACCATGGAAAGATATAAATAATGTTTACCGCGAAATTGTTCGCGATGGAATTTCACATAAACCTGTTTGCATCTTATTCAAGAGGATCAGGATTATTTTCATAAATTCAACAAGTACAACAACATTTATAGTTAGGCGCTGTTTTAAATCATAGTTATTGTCAATTGACAAAAAATACCGTTTGTTTCGAGTGGAATAAAAACTTGAGTGAACATCGTTAGATGCTATCACTGACCGTTTGTCCCGAATCATTCTTGCTAGAATAATGCAATAAATTATTTGGTACAAATAAACGAAATTCCAATTCAGCGAGCTAATTAATGCAACATTTAAGTGTTCTACTAGATTATAGACAATATCTTGTCTCTAAACAGTGATGCGGCGCATCTCATAAGTAAACGACCTTAGCAAGTCTTTTCGATACGATCATGGCAAAGCAAAACCTATGGTGGTGAACCAATCAGGGCTCGCAATGCTTGAGAAGAATAAGCGAACAAAATGAATGGATCGGAACCGAGCTTTCAGTCCAATAATTACATTAGATTTGAAGCAATCTGAGATGGGCAATGTTTGAGGCACTAGCGGCAGTAAGATGCTGCAAACAGCGGCCAGTCAGCTGGGATGATAAAAACAACCGGTCCATCTGGTCAAACAAAATCGATCGACAAATTACGTGACCCGATTTCGACATCGACCGAATTAGTGTTAGCAATCAATCGTCCATATTTTTGGCTATTTAACCGATCCTTGCTCTAGATGGACATAAAAACGTTGCTCGTTTGCCTGGCCAACATCGCAATCGACTGAACCGGTTTTAGCTATCCATGTCACGTTGAATTTGATAACACACTTTTTCTTTTCCTTCTTGAGGTTTCTTAGTGCTGGCTGGCAATTATGAAAAGGAAATCCTTCACTTTAATCTAACGCAATATCTGGCTTCGATTGTATCGATGTTTTTAAAGATAATGGGGAGATCACGAACTATTCGTTTCCGCACACAGGTTTAGTTTATAAATTCCTGATCTTCAGTGATTCAGCTCTTTTCAGGATCACCCGGTCTAGTCGTGGCGACGGAAAGTGATAAATTGTTTGAACCATTGAGCATTCAAATCGTTTTGCAGCAAAATGCAATTATCAACATTGCTGATGCGCCACCATACATTTTTATCATCAGCAAACAAAACCATGTTACTGTCATTTGGTATTGATATGTCGATCATATCGACTAGGAACAGTATTGGTCCAAGCACTGAACCTTGTGGAACACCGCTAGTGACATCAATGTTCTTCGATAATAAGCCGTCCACACGAACATTCCGATTAGGAAGGGACATTCTCTGCCGGAGTGCTCGCAGTGTTAGGCCCTACTCGGTCGACTGGCGTGATCTCCGTTTTGCAATTAATAGCTGTATCTACTTTTCTCCATCCCGCTTTGCACACTGTCGCCAAATTGAGAGGTCGAGAGCAAGTTCTTCCCAACTCGTAGGGTTAATGCCAAGAGCTCCCGTATCTATTTTGCGAACGTTCTTGTACCGCAAGTGCGGTTTGTCAAATGATCGACTTTTCAATTTTAACTTGCCAAAGTGAAGATCTTTGGAATACGAACAATTCCATGCTGTAGACGTGACCAAGCACTGTAGGCCGCGCTTCCGTAGTAGGGTGAACTTGTTCTGTAGACCAGCTTCAGAAAGCACTTCAACATTGGTCACTTTGTCCATCTACGATATCTTGAAGATACGACGGATGCTTTGCAGTTAGAAAGCATTCAGCGTACGTTCGTGTCTTGCGTGGATGTTCCGTGTTTCACTGTCATGCAATAAATTAGTACGCATGTACGCACCATCATCTTTGAATTTACAGTCAACTTGCTGTTGCCCCAGATACGAGAGTTTAATTGTGGCAAAATAAAAGCTGCTCTGCCGATCTGATTTTCAATCTCCGTTTCTAGCGAGAGGTTATCCGCAATGGTTGAACCAATATATGTGAAATGATGTATTGGTTATATCTGACAATTTTCCAATGTGATGATGGGAGGCAATACAGTCCCTTGACCAATAACTTTGGTCATGCTCATGCTTATTGTCAGGAAAACGTTTTCGCGTGCCGATGAAATACAGTCCATTCGCGATTGGATGTTTTCTTGGGAGTGAGCAATGATGGCTGTATTGTTGGCAGACAGCATGTCACGGATTTGTAATCCGTGGTCTTGTACATCACTAACCTTGGTCTGGGCTGTCAAGCAATTCGTGTTTAAACACATGCTTGAATTGAAACCTTTAAATTTTGTCCTAAAAATGTGTTTCATCAGAAAGGCAAAAGAAAATACCGAAACAACTAAGGCCAATAACTAGACAACAACAGCCAAATAGTGTGGCCGTGAGTGTATTATGTGCATAAATTGCTTTGGAGGAATTACACATAGCCAACAATAAAGTTCAATAAATTCCCACAAGCGTCATTTTGTTAATACCGACGAGTACCACATTAGTAATAAACGTACATTTTTCTTTTTCTATGGATGTATATTAGTGCTTGTCGGCAAACAACGGAATGGAAATCATTCGCTTTATTCTATTGCAAAATCTGGCTATGTCGATATCGATGTTGACGAAGACAATTAGGAGATCACGAACTATTTTTCCCTACACACATAAGTTCGCTTTTTTAACAACTGATTACCAGTGCTTTTGATTTCCTAAGGATAATCCGGTCAAATCTCGGCCACAGGGTGTGATGAACTGTGTGACCCACTAAGAACGCCTCCTTAGATTTTACCCATTATCTCATAATAGTCCAATGGGTTTGAGTGGAACCCTTATTGTGCTAAGAACACATTATGTTCAGCAATCATAGGGACATTCGCGATGGCAGGTTTCGCGTTATACGGTTTATTGTGACACGCTCCACCTGAGTAGGTAAGTTTGCAAATATGAATTGATTTTTCATGCATTAGCTGATTTGCCAGCTGCTGTGATATAGCTTACTTGGTGCTGGACGTTATTTTTACTTTTTCTGAGAGATGAATGTCTCTCGTACTATTCGTTTAACCGCCTAAGTCGAACTGCCACTACAGGCGAATTCAATAAATTAAACGAAAATGTATACGGTTTTCGACGCTACTCTTTGTACGATTAGCAATTTTGGCGTTTAATGCAGCTGGATGGATATCCGTTTCTTCATTGAATGCGAGATATCAGCGCAATCGTTAGACTATATTGTTTTCAGAGTATAGTCAGATTGCTCGCGTGAATATAATAACAATTAGATTAATATTCATCTTGATTGGAACGGCGGTCATGAGACGTAAATACTGTCATACTCTTGTTGGCTTCATCCAAACCCATCCACTCGTTTTGACGTCTGACGTTCTTGTTAGTAAATTTTCTAGAAAGGTTAGGCGTCCTTCGTTTTCCAGTCTGTACCTAATCGAGAGAAAGAATAAGAAATGCCCACTTAGTGGACAGTAATGCAAAAGTATGTACATCATTGTTAGAATTCCATCGCGCTACTCAAAAGGTTTTATATACGATATATGTCTGATAACCAGATTGTATACCCTCTTTTACCTATTGCCGACTGGAATCTAGCTGCATGTAGTAAAATGAAGGTTATGGGAATGTAAGCAGGCAATACGTTTCTGGTTCGAATGCCTATTGAGCGCTGAACTGGGATTGCTAAATTATCTGGAAGATAAAACTTGCTATAATCGAGAGACAGTTTGTTTGCCAATGTTTCAATCAAACCAATCAGTTTGGTCACCGATTGATCGAACGTATAAATGGTGTGTCGCTTGCAGTTAAACGGTTATTGTCAAGGTCGTTCAATCTAGGCACGTCAAAACTCACACTGCTTGGAAGTATTGATCGTTTTTAATCAATTGAACATAGCTTGCCGATTTGAATCAATATAGCAGCTTGGCTTCAGTAGCTTGGCTTCACTTTCGTTCATCTAGTTGGTTAATTGTACATATATATACAAATGAGCTGTAAATAAAACGAAGCATTCTGTCAGTCGTCTTCTACCACTTTCGTGAGTGTTGGGTCAGCCGGAACTCGCTCCAAAAACACAACATTTATATCGCACGGACATTCTCGTGAATTATTGCGTTCTGCTTCCTGATGCACACGAATGCTTTCGATTGTTTGAATAAAGATTTCGCGCATTTAGATGTAGCAATCAGGCGCAAAATCGATTCGAACAAAGTTGATAGTTCTATCTCTATCCAGCATAAGCAAACTGCATGAACATTTGGTAATGTTAACCAACGTGTCTACTTATAAGTAGTGATAATGTAAATGTGTGAAGATAATCAGTGAAGATATTTCATAAAAGATTATTTCACTTTTCGGTTCAATATTCAAAGCATTGTAAAAGAAATTGTATTTAATGAGATCTCTTTCTTTCCTTCCTGCATTGAATTGAAATTAAAAAATTTATAACATCTGTGTACATTTGTATTCTATTTGTATGAATATAAATGACATTATATAAAATTTTGGGCATTTAAATTCATTTTCACATGCATGCTTTTTATGGTTCATTTATTGAATTATATCCAGGGCTGTTGTGGAATTTCATAAGCAAATGCGTAAAAACGGGTTATTGGTGGATCACAACGTTTTCAGCAACATTTTTTATTAACATACTAAACCGTATATCGTACTCGCAACCGAACTTTTACTTTGACAGACGGTAACTCAGCTCATCTGACAGCATTGCGGCAGATGCCTGAGTACCAGCAATAATTCGAACTTCGAAAATAAATATGTCAGTCTCAGAAGATTTTGATTGGAGCCAAATCGTCATGAACTCCACAGAAAATCCACATTGAACTTATCGGTCAAAACCGGCGCACTAGTCTACAAACTGTAAAAAATCGCGATGCGATATTCATCAGAATAAATACAAATCTGTATAGAAAGCAAAATAATTATATGAACAATAATGTTTCAATGTTGAATTACGCTGCTTCGACCAATTTCATTTTATTTCCCAATCGCTGGAATATATCAACCCACGATTTTAAGGATATACAGTGGAACACGTGTGCATCGAATCTCTTGGGGGGGGAAGTAAAATGTTCGTTAAAAGCGGTATTCGTTGTAAGTAAAACGCATTGTAAGACATGCGATTTTGCCGCCGTTTTGCTGTACACGTGTAAACTTGATCCTGCTTTTCAACATTCTGCATACAGTGGATCACCCACTTGAACACCTGTTTCATCGGCAAGAAGCACGTGGTAGCAGATCGCATGGATACAAGTTAATTATCACTCACTCCAGATCCAATTGTCGAAGGTTTTTCTTTGCTGTCAGAGTCTGTTTTCTATGGAACTCCCTGCCCCCACATTTCATTTGCGCAACAAGCATGAACATGTTCAAGGCTGAACTTGACAAGTATATGTTGACCAAACCCAACCTTGCACCTGAATACACGTGCTGACTTTCCATGTGCATAAAACATTTTCGTTGTTTTTATGAATTCCCTATATTTTAATCTGTGGTTACTGTGAAGTATTTACTTT